>JASVEL010013419.1:0-115483 GCA_032618575.1 Nicotiana noctiflora | reverse complement strand
AATAAGATACGATAGGTCTATCCGCCCTCGAATAGGATATGATGGGAGTATTCGTCCTCAAATAGGATACGATGGGACTATCCGCCCTCGAATATGATATGATGGGAGTATTCCCCTCGAGTAGGATACGATGGGTCTATCCGCACTCGAATAGGATATGATGGGAGTATTCGTCCTCGAATAGGATATCTCAGGTTCATCTGCCTTCGAATAGGATATTTTAGGTTCATCCGCCTTCGAATAGGATATTTCAGGTTCATCCGCCTTTGAAAAAGATATTTTAGGTTCATCGACCTTCGAATAGGATATTTTAGGTTCATCCGTCTTCGAATAGGATATTTCAGGTTCATCCGCCTTCGAATAGGATATTTCAGGTTCATCCGCCTTCGAATAGGATATTTCAGGTTCATCCGCCTATGAATAAGATGTTTTAGGTTCATCCGCCTTCAAATAGGATATATTAGGTTTGTCCGCCTTCAAATAGGATATTTTACGTTTGATTTATTTCGACCCGAGTGGTCCTGCCTGTATAAACATTGCCTAATATGTATTTCATAAATTATTGCCAAATGCATTTTACTTTTAAGTTGATAATGAAGTCAGGAACCCACCCAAAGAGATGAGGGGTAATTTAAAGTTGATGTTAGAAGAAGGAGCCCACCTGAAGAATGGACACATATTTCAAGTTATAATAGACAAGCAATATTAGAAGGAATGGCAAAAACATCAATTCCATTGGAAGAACACAAGATACAAGTTAAAGGGAACACAAGAACAAATTGAAGATATAGATAAGAGTTTACAATTCATAGACCATAATTTAGTCTAACTTCTTATTTTGTTTTAGCATGGTGTAATAAGGAGGTCGGCAAGTAGTAGCCGCAACAGCAACAACAGTAACAA
This sequence comes from Nicotiana noctiflora, assembly GCA_032618575.1. Classification (NCBI taxonomy): domain Eukaryota; kingdom Viridiplantae; phylum Streptophyta; class Magnoliopsida; order Solanales; family Solanaceae; genus Nicotiana; species Nicotiana noctiflora. Next base: position 114,580 of record JASVEL010013419.1, on the reverse strand, counting down.
CAAAATGGTAGTCCCATTGTAGTCCCAACTACCAAAACTTTCCGAACTACATTGACCTGATTCCCTTTTAGCCAGGGATATGTAGGAAACCTTTTGAAGCAAAGGTTCGATCAAAATTTTTCAAAAAAAAAAAATGCTCCACACGGAGTACTCGAAACGGGCAAAAACTCGCTCGTATCCGCTCACTATCTTTGCACAAAAATTCTTCATGTTTACGGGCAAAGAGGGGCAGCTGTGAGCACGTGATTTTTGCCTCATATGAATTACTCCCATAAATTCAAAACAATATTTTTTTTTTCATTTGTTTGCAATTCTGTGGATTTTTATGTCATTTTCTATTATTTAGTGAATATTGTCTATACATATTTATTTCATTCAAGTAATAAAAATTGCAAAAAATATTTTCAATTATTTTAGCTAATTGGGTTTTACTATCAACTTTTAAATTTTCTTACTTTCAATAATATATATATATATATATATATATATATATATATATATATATATATATATATATATATTACTTTTCATAAAAAAAAATACAAAAATGGTCTTGCATTTTATTTATTTTTTAAATAAAGATAAGAAGAAAAAGTTCAAAAATATTTTACATTTAGTATATATTGAGTAGTATTTAAATTTTATTAATATAGTAGTTATATGTCTTCTCTAAATATTTTTTTATTATCTTAATATACTAGTATCTTTATAAAACTTATTATAATTCATATTTAGAATAAAAGAAAGAAAAAAAAAGAATAAAAACATAAGAAAACAAGAAAAATGACTCCTCCAGTTTTTGCATTTGTTAGTTAAGTTTTTTTAGAATTATTTTATTTGCTATTTTGATTAACCAAAGAAAAGGTAAAAGAAAAAGGATTTTTTTTTTTAAAAAAAAAGATAAAAAATCAGATGGTCCCCTCTAGCACTTTCATAGTTTTTAATATTTTTTCATTCTTTAATTTGATCTTATTTCATTACTTCCTAAAATTACAGATCATCTACCAATTTGAATAAATCTTTACCATATCTTATTCCTTATCATATTATAGTTTTGAACCAAAATTCGTTCTTTATTTATCTTAGGGATCCACCGCTCTATTTTACCTCATATTATTTAACATTACTACATTTCATCTTCTACGAAGAGAAAGGAAACCAGAGAAAAAAAATGATCACTGTCTAGCACCTCTTTCCCCGCCCGTCGAGCCATAAACACAAACGAAACTCGGCGAGCCTACAGCCATCATCGAACTAGCCGGCGACTCACACTCACTCATGCACAGTAAGGGGAGATTATGAAAAATCTAAAAACTTAAGAGGAACCAGTCCTTTTCATTGCTACGAAAATAGAGTGAGAACTAAAGAAGTCTTCAATTTTAACTATCAAGTTATATTTTTGAGTTCATCTTTTGGTTGTTGAGTTTTTCTGTCACTAGGTTGCTCTGTTTACTGGCTGTTACTGGTTGTTGCTGTTGTTATATACTACTGATGTGCTGATTAATCCTGCTTCTTCTTCTTTTTCTAATACCAGGTACACTTTCGAATCAATACTGATGTAGCTGTAAGATGTAAAAGTGGAATGAAAGGCTAGAGTGATTGACGAATTAAGTGTTGTATTTGTAGTTAATAAATATGGTCTCGATTTTTGACTAAATTTCGGTCATAGATAAAATTGATTTGGTGATATAAAATAAAATCTGAATTGTTTGGTGGTATATATTCATATATTCTCGATTGTTGACAAAAACTTCTATCATGAATAAAATTGTTATTAGTTCTTAATTATTTCAAAATTAATCTTGCAAATTGTGTGCTTCTACTATCACTATCTTGAGTTTTCGATTTAGACAATAATGAATTGTGTGGGTATCTTCAGCTTTATTAAGTTAAATTGTTTTGTCCATTTTTAGTAACTAGCGTATCAATAAGAGCATGACAGTATATGATTAATTGAGAGGGATTCTTTGTAAATTTGTTCGTGTGTTTTTTTTAGATAGATTTTTATTTTATTTTTAAATAGATTCAATCGTAAAAGTGAGTTGTTATAGATACATATGCAAAGGATATTTTTGTTTATGAATTGTTCAGTCCTTTTTTTGTCAAATTTAAAGCGGAAGTGGATTAAGGTTTTAATGGTATTCAAGGTAGTATTGTCGCTAGATTGCAACGAAAGTCGAAATGTGTCGATAATCACGAGTACATTGATGTGACGTTATTCGAGATACATTTTCGCAATGTTATAATTCTTTGTTAAATAATAATAATAATAATAATAATAATAATAATAATAATAATAATAATAATAATAATAATAATAATAATAATAATAAAAGCGGTTAAAGGTTAAAATTTCCACATAAGTTAAACGCATGTTATAAATCAAATAAATAAGCCAAATATGACAGTTGAGCGATAGTGCTAGAACCACGGAACTCGAGAATGCCTAACACCTTCTACCGAGTTAACAGAATTCCTTATCCGGATTTCTGGTGCGCAGACTGTTAAACATAGTCATTCTTTTCATCGATTCGAGATTCAACCGGTGACTTGGGACACTATAAATCTCCCAAGTGGAGACTCTGAATTAAATAAATATATCCTGTTTCGAATGTCCTTTAATTGGAAAAACTCCTTCGCGCCCTTGTGGGTAGCGAAAAAATGAGGTGTGACATCGTTGAGATCCCGGGGGTCCCGGGTTGATTTCGGATATCCAACATGAGGTTTTGAACATAAATATTGCTGCAGACAAATTGCAGTCAAATGTTGTTCTATGCGACCGCATAGAGCCATTGCGATTGCATAGAAGACCTGGAGAGGGGTGGATTTTTACTCTATGCAATCGCATAGAGTCAAGTGAGATCGCATAGGTTGGGGAAGTTGAACAATGCGATTGCATGGGTGTCATTGCGATCGCATAGAAGGAATTTGGAGCCTAGGAAAAATGCTCTATGCGATCGCATAGATTTAGGATTCTACACAATGCGATTGCATACTATTCATTGCGATTGCACAGAAGGAAAAATGGTCTGGAAATTTTTACTCTATGAGATCGCATAGAGGCATTGCGATCGCATAGAAGGAAGCGTCAGTGACATAACAATTAAGTTAAAAAAATTCAGACGCGAACCCTCATTATTTTACACCACTTTTACTTCGTCAAGGGAGGGTTTTGAGTGCTTTGCAGAGAGAAATCACCGGGTAATCACTGGCGGTAAGTTTCTTGACTCAAAAATATAATTTTATGCTAGAATCAACACCAAAATTAATGAAATTTGGTAGAATTTGTGAAGAACTAGGGCGAGATGAGGAATCCGAACTCCGATTTTGATAAATTTTATGTGCACGGACTCGTGGCGAGATGAGGAATCCGTTGGTGTGATTTTCGAAATTTTTCGAGAAGTGGGCTCGGGGCTCGAGTTTTACCAACTTCGTGAATTGTTGCATTTTTCGAGTAATTTTGTTTGGGTTATGTTTCTTTGACCCATATTTATGTATTTGCTGTGGTTTTGACTAGATTTGACGCACGAAGCGGCAAATTCGAAGGGAAAAGGCATCGCGGACGAGTCCACGACTGGTTAGAGGTGAGCAGTTATTGTATATGATAGCCCGATGGTTGGAAAACCCGGCTTATCATATTTTGACGTTATTTAGGGCATGACTCGCACCCCATGGCAGGTGCGAGATTGGTTATGACTGCGGATTGTGACTTGGTCCATCCCGAATAAGATTAATATTATATTGGCGGTTGAAACGCACACTGTGTTAAGTATATATGTGGGCTATAAGCCATGTTTGGGGCCTTATGCCGTCCTGTAGTATCCTTAGGGGATAGATATCTATGTGATAGCATGATTTGTAAAATCATTGATCTCAGTCCTCGATTGAAATAACTATTATGAAATGCTAAGTCACCTGTTCTTGAAAAATTAAATAAAATTAAAGTATTTTTCATTGTTAATGAACTGGAACCTGGAAAAATAAATTGAACTGCTGTGTGACTCATATGCATGTTGTGGACCGAGTATGGATCGGGTTGCATGCCACAACGCATGATATCAATATTGCGCTTGGGGTGAAGGAGCCCCTCCAGAATCTGTACACACCCCCAGTTAGTGCCGTTGACATTTGTGAGCACGTGATTTTTGCCCTATATGAGAATTACTCCCAAAAAATTCAAAATAAAAGAGTTTTGTGTTGTTTGCAATATTTATAGATTTTCTGTTATATTTCTCCAATTGTTTGCGTTTGTGTGCATGTGTTTATTTGTTAAATAAATAAAAATACAAAAATATATTTGCATTCGCAAGTAAAATTCAGGTTTACAATTAAGAGTAGTTAAGTTTGTTTTACGAAAATGAAAAAAATAAATAAATCACAAAAGATATGTATTTCTTTTGCATTTTTTTTATTATGTCCCAATTATGTGATTTCTATTAATTTGTTATTTTATTATATAATTGTTATTTAGCATTAATTGATATTTGTGAGTTAATTGGGATTTTATTAGGATTTTTGGTTTAGAAATTAATTTGGGAGTTAAAATAAAAGAAAAGAGAAGAATTTGGAAATCAAAATTGGGCCAAAAATGCTAAAAGCCCAATCCACCTGACCCAACCCATCCAACCCACCTAAATAACCCACACCCGTTTAGCCTTACCATGATGATCCTCGCCGTTGATCTCTGTTGATCTAACGGCCCAGGATTCATCTTGAATTTTAACATACCCAAAGACCGCAAAACCCCTATCTCCTCTTTCATTTCCCCTAGACCCGTTCTTCATCCCCCTTTTCTAACCCTATAGCCCCAAACAGCCACCGCCGTCTGCAACCATGAACCGCTGACCGAAAATCGTCTCCGACGGCGGACAACTCCCAAATGCCTCCATTTTTACACCCTGAACTCGCCTTGACCTCCTCAACCCGATCCCCCTATCTGTTAACTTCGAATCACACCAAATTCATTCGAATATCAAATCGTAGCTGTGAACCCTAGTTAGCTGCCACTATTTCCTAGTGGCGGCGCCGCCTCCATTTGACCCCAAAGTCACACCCTACCCTCACCAGACCTCCCTCACACCTTAACCACCATTAGTTTGATTCAAATCTAACCAGAAAAACTCGAACCCCAAAATGGCTGTATAAACCCCTAAAAACCCAAAATTAGGTCTCCGGTTACAATTGATAAGAATTGAGATCTAATAGACTTTAGGCTAGGTGTTTTCAACAGAGAACACCCTGTTTAAAGTGTGTTTGGTCTCAAAAACGTTCAAGACAAAGATTGGCCCAAGTCTGTTCGATTTCTGATCTTTTTCTTAAGGTATTTTCTTCTCTTCTTTCTATTTTTATTTATTGTTGTATTCATCGTTTAGGTTTAGTTGCTCATTTGTTTCCGTTTTTGTTTAGTTTTTTTTTTAGTTTTCTGTTTTCTTGTTCTCAAAGACCTTTATTTGGTCGATGGTATTTCTGTTCACTGTTGTAAATGTGTCGTTGTAGATATGAATTCACTTCGATTTAATATCGTCGAATTGTTGGTTCTGCATTTTGCTTGTTTGCCCGAGAATCTTGGAGCACTGATTCGATGACTAGTTGTTAATCGATTATACATATTATAGTCAACTAACAAATGTCGTCGTATAATTTTATGAGTTTGTCGTTTGAAACACTGGACAATGGCAACACTATTAGTATTGATTTAAGTCCATTTTTGATTCTGAATTAGGCACTGAATTGGTTATAGCTATGTGATTCAACTTGATTTAAAACTAAGATATTTAAGTGAATTTGACTTGTTCTTTGCTGTAATTGAATCCATACCAGTTGGTGGCCAAGTTGGGAATAAATTAAACTAAGATAGCTTGATTAAATTAAGTTTGTGATTTAAGTGGGAAATCATGTGCTATCAGGCATGCCTGAATTTAATATTCAAGCTGCCCATACCTGTTATTTAATAACAAAAGGGCATATACAGTGGCTGGATCAGGGAATAACATGGAATGTTTTTGCTTATAATATGTTTTGAGTGCTCTTAAGAGCTGGAAATAAGGGGTGCAGATGGGGACTGAGTTTTTAATTCAGGCAGTGCTTTTAAGAGCTGGAATTGGACAATAATTAAAATAACTAATTAAGGGGGCTGCTGGTTCTGTTTTTAATTCTATAAAAGGGACTGAAAAACAGACATAGAGGAGGGAGTTTATTCGAACACAGAGATACACTCACAGAACTGAAAAAACAGACATAGAGGCAGAGATTTTGAATTCACAAACACACACATAGAGAAAACATATTTTTAAGGGTCTAAGAGTTAGAATTGGATTGTGAGGACTTTTGAGAGCAATAACTGCTTCAGTTTGAAGTTAAAGCCCTCTTTCTCCTGGAGTGTTTTGAAAACCAAAAATCATTGTTGCACTGCTGTGATTTCTCTCGTTTTCAACTAGTGATTTGCATTTGACATTTCTGGTTTCTGCTTGGATTTGAAAACTGTTCTGCTGTTGTTGCATTGCTATATTACCTACTGGTGCTGACCTTCCATTTCTCTTGTTTGTTCTCAATCTCAGGTATTTCATTTCAAACTTGAATGGAACTGATGCTTGTCCGAAATTATTGTGTAAGGATGTAGTTGCTGATTGAAATAGGAAGTGTTGTTTGGCAATCTTGCTCGCTTGTCCCTTTTTTAAAGTTGGTTGTATTATGTTTTTTTAGCTGCTTCTAAACCAAGCTTTATATTCTTCCAATCCGTAACAAATCAAGTAATCAGTACTATATTTGTATTCTGAGGCTAGTATGGAACCTGTTGTGAAGGCCCTCAATTCAATAGCATCATAGGCTAGATGTATGTATTTAACTTAATAGTTATTAACTGAAGGAATCGTTAGCTTGACTGTAAGTTTATTTGGTCTTTGAGTGTATTTGACAGTTACATGTTTGTTAGTTTAGGCTACTGGTGTTAGATTTAGTTCTCTCGTGCATCACACTTTCAAGTTCAATCGTATATAGCTTGAGGTGTGGCATAGTAATTTCAGGTTATTCATGATATGCATGTTGGTTCAAATCTCAAATGAAGCTCAAGGTTATATATTTCTTTTTCTTTTCATTTGGTTTTTAAGGTCTGCCATTGGTTTTGTCAAGATTCCAACACATATGGTTTTGCTAAACATACTGGTTAATTCATGCCAAAGCTGTATTAATGTAGTTAAGCATTTTAATGTGAGTACTAATTTCTGAGTGCTTGTGTATTGAACGTCCATATTTCCTTCAAAAATGGAGGCCATGTGGTTAGGGTGTTGCAGTTTCAGTTGAGATAATGTTAAATGGAATAACAGTCGGAGATCATGTGTGCTAAGATTCTTATCCTTGTTTAAGCTCTCTTTTTGGGTTTTCATAACAAATTCAGTCGTTCCTCTTGTGTTAGTGTGGCAGCTGGTGATTGGGCCTCAAGTCAAGCCCAAGCTACATAGAAAACTAAAATAGAGTACACCTTTAATCTAAAGCTCTTTTAAGATTGTTAATTTATTCAACTTGTTTAAAAAAAAATGTAGTCATTTTAGGATGTCCTTAAAATAAAGGAGGTGTGCCCCGCCACATTAAATTACACATTGCGGGGCCCTCGATAAAAAGATGTAATAATTGGATAGTATTCGGGATAGGCCGTTTTGATGAATTTCACGGCCTTCCCAAAAGAAATAATACGTTAGTCGCTTTAGGCACGCATTTAATAATTTTACCTTCTTAAATACGGGTGTGCATTTCATGCAACCCAAATCCAAATCCAAAAACGTTGAATAAGAATGTGTCGAAGATCCGGGTGCATTTCATGTGACGTGATCTAAAACATGTTCTTAAACGACGTTCATTTTCGTAAAATTAAGTAATTTGACAAAAAACGGTAATTAATTCTAAAAATGCACAAATAGGATAATGTATTAAAATCAAGTACTTTAGCCAAATATGACAATTGAGCGACCGTGCTAGAATCACGGAATTCGGGAATGCCTAACACCTTCTCCCCGGTTAACAGAATTCCTTATCCAGATTTCTGGTTCGCGGACTGTTAAACAGAGTCATTATTTTCCTCGATTCGGGATTCAACCGGTGACTTGGGACACCATAAATCTCCCAAGTGGCGACTCTGAATTAAATAAATAAATCCCGTTTCGATTGTCCTTTAATTGGAAAAAATCCCTTGCGCCCTCGCGGGCAGCGGAAAAAGAAGGTGTGACAACGTTAAACGGATCGGGCTATGCACCGTAGCAGTCATGTGCATTGCATTGCATTGCATTCTTGTTTGTAAATTACCTGTGATATTTGTGCTTTGCTATTGTTGTTAGTTCGTGGTAGGTATCGGACTGTAGTTTTAGCTTTGCTCTATGGTATCTTGTGGATTTCCTACTTTCAGTTGTTTTATATACTTTTTACTCACTGACTACTTAGTACTCACCCCTATTCCCTGCACCTTTGTGTGCAGATTCAGGTACACAGGAGGGTTATATGAGCATTCCAGCTTATTTCAGAGTATATTCGAGTTGCTGATGTAGCTGCTGGCGTTCGTAGGACCTAGCTTCTCTCTTTATTTCAGTTTATTTTCTATATACTTGAAGACTTGAGTATTTTGATCAATATTCGTATTACTATTTAATTTTTGGTTAGAGGCTCTAGACTCGTGACCCCGGATCTTTTGGGAGTGTTATTTTCGATGTTTGCACTTTTCAGTATTTGATTCTACTATTATTATTATTGTATTATCATTGACTCTTATATTCTTCTTGAAATTGTTCTTTTGGGACTTGTCTTTAAATGTGAAAATAGCTATTTGGTCTGGCTTGCCTAGCTTTAGGGTTGGGCGCCATCACGACCGGGTATGGGTCGTGACACATCTCCAGGTATCAAGTACTTCGGACATGATCCATGTTGTGAGAATATCTATCCCTCAACAATATCAACTTCGCTCACTGGGGGAAGGGGATATTACAGACTCCAGAAGGGCTCCTACAGCCCAAAATACTATCATAACATCAATATAAAAGTTATGACATGTACCCCGGTCCCATACTATTACTCATAATCAATATCTCAACCTCACTCAGTCATCTCTCTCTAGTCTCACGCACGAGCTCAAAATATCATAAAACTAGCTTTAAACAATAATATGATAAATCAATAAATAACAATTGAGACGCAGATTTGATATGAAATATGACTGAGATATCAATAAAAGCAATAAAGTGACAGTAAGAAACAACCATTATGGGCCTCAACAGTACCGACATGAAGCCTAAACATGATATCTAGCATGATTGACAAATCAATTACTTTAAAGGATTGAAAACACGGGTTTCAACAAGATATTACCACTACATAGTGCCATGGAACCAATCAGGCCACAAGTCTCACGGTGCATACCGGCACGCTAATCACTTGGCATGTGTATCACCTCAATACCAATCATATAATACATATTTTGGATTTCAAACCCTCTTAACCAAGTTTGAAAGCATTACTTACCTCAACTTAGCGACATCCTACTTCAAAATGCTTTTTCCCCTCGAATCAGTCTCCAAATGCCCCGAATATAGTCACAAGCATTTTTAGGTAATCAATATAGGCTAAAGGAATCGATTCCATAAAGAAAACATGAAATTCTAACACCAAAATCCGAAATGGGCTCAAACCGGCTCCTCGAGCCCACGTCTTAGAATCCGACAAAAATTTCAAACCTGAAAGCCTATTCACTCACAAGTCTAACCATACTAAATTTTATCAAAATCTGACACTATTTGATCATCGGATTTCGCAAAATCAACTCTCCAATTCTCAAGACCTAAACCCCCAAATTGCATTTTAAAATCTCGCTAATTAGGTGGGGAAATCACTCGGAAATAAGTTTTATGATCCAAAATGAGTATAAGAAGCCTACCCCAATAATCACGTTGAAATCTTTTCCAAAATTGCCTAAGTTCGAGTCCAAAATATTGAAATAAAACTAAAATTGCGAACCCTTGCTTTTAAACCTTCTACCTAGACTTTTCGGACGTGTGGCCATTTATCCGCACCTGCGGAGCCGCTTCTGCAAAAAAGTTCCCGCTCCTACAGAAATCATTTTTTCTAGCTGCCCCAGCTTCTAGGATCACAAAACCGCATTTGTGCCTATTGCAAGTGTGGGAAACCTGTCACGACCCAAATCCGGTCGTGATGGCGCCCAACAATCAAGCTAGGCCAGCCGGACCAACAATTTAATTATCACAAAATACTAGTCCCCAATTGGACAACCCAAGAAGAATATATGAGTTTAAGAACTCCAATAATAATAATAATGAACAAAAGTACTGACACTCCCAAAGATCCGGAGTCACGAGTCTCGAGCCTCTAAGCAAAAACTTGATAATAATAATATCTGAACGAAATACTCAAGTCTCAAAGTATATATATATATAAATAAAACTGGGATAAAGAGTAGCCAGGTCCTGCGAATGTCAGCAGCTACCTCAACAAGTCTGATAACTCTGTAAAACGAGACTCCTCAGCTAAACCTCCAGCGTACATGAATCCGCACACAAAGGTGCGGGGAGTAGGGGTGAGTACTAAGTACTCAGTGAGTAAAAAGTATATAAAATGTCTGAAGGTAAGAAATTCACGAAATGCCAGAAAGTAAAGCTACATCTAACAGTCCGAATCTCCTACGAACTAGCAATAATAATACAATACAGCTACCACAGAGTAATTCAACAAATATAGATGCAATGCAATGCACATAACCGCTACGGCGTGTAGCCCGATCCAATTTAACGTCGACGGCGCTCACCGGGGGTGTGTACAGACTCCGGAGGGGCTCCTACAGCCCAAGCGCAATACTGCTGCGGCGTGCGGCCCGATCCACATATCAACCACTGCGGCGTGCAGCCCGATCCCATACTCAGTCCACAATAAGCAATTAAGTCACAAAACAATTCATTTTCCTTAATTCCAGTTCTCGATTCATAATTTATGAAAAATACTTTAACTTTATTAAATTTGTAAAAGCCGGTGACTTAGCATTTCAAAAGTGTGATTTCAATTTCCAGGATTGAGATCAGTGATTTAAGCAATTATAGCTATCACATAAATATTGTCCTCTAAGGACACTACAAGTCGGCACAAGGCCTCAAACAAGGCTTACAGCCCACAAATATATCAAATACAGTGTATTTCCAATACTAATAACATATTATTCATTCCGGGATGGACCAAGTCTCAATCCCCAATCACAATCAATCCCGCACCTGCCACGGTGTGCGAGCCACGCCTACTAGCGTCACAATGTGCTAAGCCGGGGTTTCGAACCCTCAGGCTACCATATACACAAACTACTCACCTCTAGCCGGTCGTAGACTCGTCCGGGATGCCTTTTCCTTTGAATTTAGCTCCCTCGTGCGTAGAATCTAGTCAAACCACAATAATTATATCAAATACGGGTCAAATGGTCATAACCCATTTCAATTTACATGAAATTCGCATAAATACACCAAGTTGGTAAAACCCGACCCCGGGCCCACTGCTCGGAAAATTTCGAAATTAGTACCAACGCGACCCTCATCTCGCCACGAGTCCGTGCATATAAAATTTATCAAAATCGGAGTTCAAATGGCCTTCCAAATCCAAAAATCCCGTTTTCAATATTTAGGCCACATTTCTTCAAGATTTCAACCCAATTTCATGAAGATTGATGTTAATTCTACCATAAAATGATGTTTTTGAGTCAAGAATCTTACCTCCGACGAATACCCGATGACTTCTCGGTGATTTCCTCGAGTTTTCTTCTCTCTAGGGCTCAAAATTATGTTTTGGGGGTGTAAACCCGTAACCCTTCTGCTTCTGGATTTTATTCACTGCCAGAGACTTTTGTTCTTCGCGTTCGCGTGAGCTCCCACGCGTTCGCGAAGAACAGCTCCTCCTTACCCTTCGCGAACGTGACGCTTACCACGCGTTCGCGATGCTCAATTCCATTTACCCTTCGCGAACGCGACGCCAACCATGCGTTTGTGATGTTCAAACTCCCAGCCGCCCAGATTCCTTCTACGCGTTCGCGATACACCTCCCGCGAACGCGAAGCACAACTCCCACGACCCTACGCGAACGCGACCCAAGCAACGCGAACGCGATGCACACGATCCCTGGCCTACGCGAACGCGACGCCCCGACCGCGAACGCGATGCATTGATCTTCCTGGCCTTCGCGAACGCGGCCCATGCCACGCGAACGCAAAGGTCAAAATGACTGGGCAGAAACCTGCAGTTTTCTGCAGATTTTGCCAAGTCCCACATGCCCGGTTGATGGTCCGAAATCATCTCGAGGCCCCCGGGACCCCAACGAAAACCACCAACGCACTCCAAAATATGATACGGACTTGTTCCAATCATAAAACACCATCCTAAACATCAAAATCACCATTTCCACACGAATTCAAGCCTAAGTTTTTCAAAACTTTCAAAACTAACATTCAATCCAAAACCCGATCAAACGATGTCCGAATGACCTGAAAATTTGCAGACACATCCAAAATCACATAACGAAGCTATAGAAATTGTCGGAATTCTATTCCGACTCCCGGATCAAAATATCACCTACCATCCGGTTTTCGCCAAAATTCAACTTTCGCCAATTCAAGCCTAAAACTACACCGGACCTCCGAAATCAATTCCGATTGCTCTCCTAAGTCATAAATGATCCCCCGGAACTAGTCGAATCATCAGAATCCGGTTCCGAGCACTCTAACTCAATAGTCAACTCTTGGTTGACTTCTCATATTCAAGCTTTCTTTAAACATGCTATTTGTTTCATTTTCAATCCAAATCACTCCTAACTCACCCGATATATTCTAATACTGATTTAAAACCATAATATATGTAAATGCAAGGTAACGGGGTGGTAATTCCCGTAACGACGGGCCGGGTCGTTACATTCTCCCCAACTTAAACAAATGCTCGTCCGCGAGCGGGTTAAGAAACATACCTGGAGTATCAAACAAGTGAGGATATCTGTTCTGCATCTCCTGCTCGGTCTCCCAAGTTGCTTCCTCCACGGGACGACCTCTCCAATGCACTTTCACTGAAGCTATATCCTTGGATCTCAGCTTACGAACCTGTCGACCCAAAATGGCTACTGGTTCCACATCATAAGTCAAATCCTCATCTAGCTGTATCGTGCTGAAGTCAAACACATGAGACGGGTCTCCGACATACTTCCGGAGCATAGATACGTGGAACACCGGGTGAACTCCCGACAAACTGGGTGGCAAAGCAAGCATATAAGCCATCTCCCCAACTTTTCTAAGCACCTCAAAAGGTTTAATAAACCTTGGGCTCAACTTTCCTTTCTTTCCAAACCTCATAACACCCTTCATAGGTGAAACCTTCAACAACACCTTCTCACCTACTGAATAAGACACATCTCGGACCTTCCGGTCCGCATAACTCTTCTGACGCGACTGAGCTGTGCGAAGTCTCTCCCGAATCACCTTTACCTTGTCTAAGGCATCTTGGACTAACTCTGTCCCCAACAACCTAGCCTCGCCGGGCTCGAACCAACCCACTGGAGACCTACACCGTCTCCCGTATAAAGCTTCATACGGTGCCATCTGAATGCTGGACTGATAGCTATTATTATAAGCAAACTCCGCAAGAGGCAAATAATCAACCCATGAACCACCGAAATCAATGACACAAGCACGCAACATATCCTCTAATATCTGAATAGTACGCTCAGACTGCCCATCCGTCTGTGGATGAAATGCTGTGCTCAGCTCTACCTGTGAACCCAACTCTCGCTGAAATGTCCTCCAGAACTGAGAAGTGAACTGGGTACCTCTGTCCGATATAATAGAAATAGGAACTCCATGCAATCTCACTATCTCACGGATGAATATCTCTGCCAACCGTTCTGAGGAATAAGTAGTACACACTGGGATGAAGCGAGCCGACTTGGTCAACCTATCCACCACCACCCAAACTGAATCAAACTTCCTCGCTGTCCGAGGGAGTCCGCTAACAAAGTCCATAGTTATTCTTTCCCACTTCCACTTCGGAATATCAATACGCTAGAATACACCACCAGGTCTCTGATGCTCATACTTGACCTGCTGACAGTTTAGACACCGAGCCACATGGCTCACAATATCTTTCTTCATCTTTCTCTACCAGTAATGCTGCTTCAAATCCTGGTACATCTTCGCGGCTCCTGGATGAATAGAATACCGCGAGCTATGGGCCTCCTCCAATATCAACTCACGAAGGCCGTTAACATTGGGCACACATATCCGGCCCTACATCCGCAATACGCCATCACTATCAATAGTGACATCTCTGGCATCATCATGCTGAACTCTGTCCTTAAGGACAAGTAAGTGTGGGTCATCATACTGGCGCTCTCGAATACGATCATATAAAGAAGAACGAGCTACTACACAAGCCATCACTCAACTGGGCTCAGAAATATCCAGTCTTACCATCTGATTAGCTAACGCCTGAACATCAACTGCTAGGGGTCTCTCCCCAACTGGAATATACGCCAAACCGCCCATACTAATAGCCTTCCGGCTCAATGCATCAGCCACTACATTGGCTTTCCCGGGATGGTACAAGATAGTAATATCATAGTCTTTAAGCAATTCAAGCCATCTCCGCTGCCTCAAATTTAGATCTTTCTGCTTAAACAAATGCTGAAGGCTGCGGTGGTCCGTATATACATCACAAGATACACCATATAGGTAATGCCTCCAAATCTTCAAGGCATGAACAATAGCAGCTAACTCCAAATCATGGACAGGGTAGTTCTTCTCGTGGGGCTTTAGTTGACGAGAAACATATGCAATAACTCTACCCTCCTGCATCAACACACAACCGAGTCCAACTCTGGAAGCATCACAATACACCGTATATGACCCTGAAGCTGATGGTAACACAAGTATTGGAGCGGTGGTCAAAGCCTCCTTGAGCTTCTGAAAGCTCTCCTCACATTCATCGGACCACACAAATGGAGCATTCTTCTGTGTCAACTTAGTCAACGGTGAAGCAATAGATGAGAAACCCTGAACAAACCGGCGATAATAGCCTGCCAAGCCGAGAAAACTCCGAATCTCTGTAGCTGAGGAAGGTCTGGGCCAATTCTGCACTGCCTCGACCTTCTGTGGATCAACCCGAATACCATCACCGGACACTACATGTCCCAGAAAACCGACAGTATCAAGCCAGAACTCACACTTAGTGAATTTTGCATAAAGCTTTCATAGGCGAAACCTTCAGCAATACCACCCTCAAGTGTTGTGCATGCTCCTCCTGGCTGCGTGAATACACCGGAATATCATCAATAAACACAATCACAAAAGAATCAAGGTACAGCCGAAATACGCTATTCATCAAGTGCATGAATGCAGCTGGGGCATTAGTCAACCCGAAAGACATCACCAGGAACTCGTAGTGCCCATATCGCGTCCTGAACGCTGTCTTCATAATATCTGAGTCCCTGATCTTCAACTGATGATAGCCCGATCGAAGATCAATCTTAGAAAATACACTAGCTCCCCGGAGCTGATCAAATAGGTCCTCAATACGAGGCAATGGGTACTTATTCTTCACTGTTACCTTGTTCAGCTGCCTATAATCAATGCACATTCTCATTATGCCATCTTTCTTCTTCACGAACAACACCGGTGCACCCCAAGGTGACACACTCGGATGAATGAAACCCTTATCTAAGAGTTCCTGAAGCCGTTCTTTCAATTCTTTTAACTCCGCTGGTGCCATGCGATAGGGAGGAATAGAAATGGGCTGAGTGCCCGGCACCAAGTCAATACCAAAATCAATATCTCGGTCAGGCGGCATGCCTGGTAGGTCTGCTGGAAATACATCCGGAAACTCCCTTACAATGGGGACCGAATCAAGACCGGGTGTCTCGGCCTCAACATTTCTAATGAAGGCCAAATAAGATAAACAACCCTTGCCAATCATTCGTTGAGCCTTTATATAAGAAATCACCCTGTCGGACACATAATCAGTCAAGCCACGCCACTCGATCCGCGGATTACCTGGAATAGCTAGTGTGACTGTTTTGGCATGACAGTCCAGAATCGCATGGTAAGGAGATAGCCAATCCATGCCTAGAATTACATCGAAATCTACCATTCCCAGTAGTAATAGATCAACTCGGGTCTCCAGACCCCCAATAGTAATAATACAGGATCGATATACCTGATCCACAACAACAGTATCCCCCACTGGGGTAGACACATGTACGGGAAAAGCAAGAATACCACGGGTCATACCCAAATGATGTGCAAAATAAGTAGAGACATAAGAATAGGTGGATCCGGGATCAAATAAGACGGAAGCATCCCTGTGGCAGACTGAGATAATACCTGAAATAACCGCATCTGAAGCACTAGCATCCTTCCTATCCGGAAGAGCATAGAAACGAGCCCGGCCTCCACCAGTACGATCTTCACCCCTAGGGCGACCTCTGGATACCTGGCCACCAGTCCTAGCCGACTGTGCTGGCGCTGAAGAAACAGGAGTAGAAGACGAAGGTTGATCCCTCCGCTGAGACCGCTTACGAAGCCACTGAGGACACTCTCTCCCGATATGGCCCAAATCACCGCACTCAAAACAACGGCCTGAAGATGGAAGAAGGGGCTGCTGAGGACCCCTCGCTACCGATGAATCCTGTGCTGAGGAAACAGGAGTAGAGCTCTGAGCTGGAAGAGCACTCAGTGCGGCTGACTCTGCTGACGGCTCTGGTGACCCTGATAACCCTGCTGGCCCTGAAGACAGATCTGATGAAACCCCACTGGACTCTGCATGTCCAGACTGATGAGACCTGAAAGAACGACCCTTGCTATACTGGGGTTGGCCCCTAGACGGAGCACCACTGAAACTGCCAGAACCACGAGGCCTCTTAGCCTCTCTCTCCTCCCGCTCTCTGCGGCGATCTGTCTCAATATGACGGGCAGCATCAACCACCTCCTCAAAGGTAACCGCCGAAACTCTCTCCCTGGTCATCAATATGCGGATGGGATAAATAAGGCCATCGATAAATCTCCGAATCCTCTCTCTGTCTGTAGGAACCATCCACACGGCATGACGGGCCAACTATGTGAATCTCATCTCGTACTGATTAACCGTCATATCTCCCTACTTCAACCACTCGAACTGACGATGCAGCTCCTCCCTCTGAGACAGGGCACGTACTTCTCCAAAAATACCATGGAAAACTGCTACCAAGTGAGGGGCGCTACCCCAATAGGCCTATGCCTCTCAAAATCCTCCCACCACTAAAATGACTTGTGAACTGAAAACTGGTGAATGAAACACCGCCGGACTCTAGAATACCCGCGGTGCGAAGCGTGTGCTGACATCTGTCAAGAAAACCCTGGGCGTCCTCGCCCTCATCACCACTGAATGTCGGAGGCTGTAGCCTCTCAAATCTCTCCAAACGACGCTGCTCATCGTCGGGCATAGCTGGAACCATATAAGCAGTAGCCGGTGCAACGGGCGCAACTGGCTGAACTAGCTCGGGTGTGTGAGCCACGGGGGTCTGATTCCCTCCCCCTGCATGTGAAGAAGATACTGCAGGAGTAGCTGCAACTACCTGAGCCAAGCCTGTGCACACTGATAAGATCTGAGCCAAGGTCTCCTGAAGACCTGGTATGACAATGGGCACTGCCGGTACCTGAACCTGAGTTGTCGGAGCGTCTGCCGCTGGAATCTGGTCCTGAGTTTGGGCCACTGGTGTAGGAATCTGACCTTGAGTCTGGTCAGCTGGTGGGTCAGCAGGCACTGGCACTGCTGCCCTACCTCTACCACGACCACGGCCTCCGGGTGCCAATGGTGGTCGTCCGCCACGTCCGTTAGCTCGTGTTCTCGCCATCTATGAGAGAATAGAATATGGAAAGATTTAATTTCATGATAACACAGATCGCACGATATGAATCCAAGAAAATGAGGTTTTTCCTAAAGTTTCTGTAGCCCTTCGAAGATAGATACGGACGTCTACGTACCGATCCGCGAAAGCCTACTAAACCGGCTCATGACTCGCGAGTCCTAGTAAACCTAGGCTCTGATACCAATTTGTCACGACCCAAATCCGGTCGTGATGGCGCCCAACACTTAAGCTAGGCCAGCCGGACCAACAATTACTTATCACAACGACTATCAGTCCCAAATGGACATTTCCAAGAAGAATATATGAGTCAAAGAACTCCAATAATAATAATAATGAACAAAATACTGACACTCCCAAAGATCTGGAGTCACAAGTCTAGAGCCTCTAACAAAACCCAACAGGAATAGAGAGTACTGTATAGAAATACTCAAGTCTGAATACAAAATACAAAATAACAACTGGAAAGGAGAGGAGAATCTAGGTTCTGCGAACGTAGGCAGCTACCTCAGCAACTCGATATGACACTGCAACCGCGGGAAATGCCTGTCTACTGCTCCTGAGTACCTGAATCTGCACACAAAAGGTGCAGGGAGTAGGGGTGAGTACTAAGTACTCAGTGAGTAACAAATATATATAAGTAGCTGACAGTAAGAAATCCACAAAATACCACAATATGAAGCTACACTACAGTCCGAATCTCCTACGAACTAGCAGCAACAATACAATACAGCTACCACAGAGTAATTCAACAAATATAGATGCAATGCAATGCACATAACCGCTACGGCGTGTAGCCCGATCCAATTTAACGTCGACGACGCTCACTGGGGGTGTGTACAGACTCCGGAGGGGCTCCTACAGCCCAAGCGCAATACTGCTGCGGCGTGCAGGCCCGATCCACATATCAACCACTGCGGCGTGCAGCCCGATCCCATGCTCAGTCCACAATAAGCAATTAAGTCACAAAACAATTCGTTTTCCTTAATTCCAGTTCTCAATTCATAATTTATGAAAAATACTTTAACTTTATTAAATTTGTAAAAGCCGGTGACTTAGCATTTCAAAAGTGTGATTTCAATTTCCGGGACTGAGATCAATGATTTAGGCAATTATAGCTATCACATAATTATTGTCCTCTAAGGACGCTACAGATCGGCACAAGGCCCCAAACAAGGCTTACAGCCCACAAAAATATCAAATACAATGTATTTCCAATACTAACAACATATTATTCATTTCCGGGATGGACCAAGTCTCAATCCCCAATCACAATCAATCCCGCACCTGCCACGGTGTGCGAGCCACGCCCTACTAGCGTCACAATGTGCTAAGCCGGGGTTTCGAACCCTCAGGCTACCATATACACATACTACTCACCTCTAGCCGGTCGTAGACTCGTCCGCGATGCCTTTTCCTTTGAATTTAGCTCCCTCGTGCGTAGAATCTAGTCAAACCACAATAATTATATCAAATACGGGTCAAATAGTCATAACCCATTTCAATTTACATGAAATTCGCATAAATACACCAAGTTGGTAAAACCCGACCCCGGGCCCACTGCTCGGAAAATTTTGAAATTAGTACCAACGCAACCCTCATCTCGCCACGAGTCCGTGCATATAAAATTTATCGAAATCGGAGTTCAAATGGCCTTCCAAATCCAAAAATCCCGTTTTCAATATTTAGGCCACATTTCTTCAAGATTTCAACCCAATTTCACGAAGATTGATGTTAATTCTACCATAAAATGATGTTTTTGAGTCAAGAATCTTACCTCCGACGAATACCCGATGACTTCTCAGGTGATTTCCTCGAGTTTTCTTCTCTCTAGGGCTCAAAATTATGTTTTGGGGGTGTAAACCCGTAACCCCTCTCCTTCTGGATTTTATTCACTGCCAGAGACTTTTGTTCTTCGCGTTCGCGTGAGCTCCCACGCGTTCGCGAAGAACAGCTCCTCCTTACCCTTCGCGAACGCGAAGCTTACCACGCGTTCGCGATGCTCAATTCCATTTACCCCTCGCGAACGCGACGCCAACCACGCGTTCGCGATGTTCAAACTCCCAGCCGCCCAGATTCCTTCTACGCGTTCGCGATACACCTCCCGCGAACGCGAAGCACAACTCCCACGACCCTACGCGAACGCGACCCAAGCAACGCGAACGCGATGCACACGATCCCTGGCCTACGCGAACGCGACGCCCCGACCGCGAACGCGATGCATTGATCTTCCTGGCCTTCGCGAACGCGGCCCATGCCACGCGAACGCGAAGATCAAAATGACTGGGCAGAAACCTGCAGTTTTCTGCAGATTTTGCCAAGTCCCACATGCCCGGTTGATGGTCCGAAATCATCTCTAGGCCCCCGGGACCCCAACGAAAACCACCAACGCACTCCAAAACATGATACGGACTTGTTCCAATCATAAAACACCATCCTAAACATCAAAATCACCATTTCCACACGAATTCAAGCCTAAGTTTCTTCAAAACTTTCAAAACTAACATTCAATCCAAAACCCGATCAAACGATGTCCGAATGACCTGAAAATTTGCAAACACATCCAAAATCACATAACGAAGCTACAGAAATTGTCGGAATTCCATTCCGACTCCCGGATCAAAATATCACCTACCATCCGGTTTTCGCCAAAATTCAACTTTCGCCAATTCAAGCCTAAAACTACACTGGACCTCCGAAATTCAATTCCGATTGCTCTCCTAAGTCATAAATGATCCCCCGGAACTAGTCGAATCATCAGAATCAGGTTCCGAGTACTCTAACTCAATAGTAAACTCTTGGTTGACTTCTCATATTCAAGCTTTCTTTAAACATGCTATTTGTTTCATTTTTAATCCAAATCACTCCTAACTCACCCGATATATTCTAATACTGATTTAAAAGCATAATATATGTAAATGCAAGCTAACGGGGTGGTAATTCCCGTAACAACGGGCCGGGTCGTTACAGAAACCTATCGCACCTGCACTTCAATCTCGCACCCGCGCCCACCGGCCTGCTTTTGCCACCATCGCAAGTGCACGATAATCTTTGCACCTACGACCTACTCAACTCACCCTTGGCTACTTCTGTGTTCGCACTTTTGGTTCCCACTCCGCGAATGCGATTACACTAGCAACAACAAGACTTTAGTTACTTCACAAATTCCAGACCAAGTTCGTTAACCTTTCAGGATCCACCTGAGGCCCCTGGGACCTCAACCAAACATGCCAACTAGTCATATAACCTAATACTAACTTAGTTGAACCTTCAAGTCACCCAAAAACAACATCAAAACACAGATTACACCCGGATTCAAGCCTAAAGAACTTCTAAACTTCCAAATTCCACAAACGACGTCGAAACCTATCAAACCACGTTCGATTGACCTCAAATTTTGTACAAAAGTAATAAATGATTCAATGGATCTACTCTAATTCCCGAAAATCAAACCCAACCCTGATATCAAAATTTTCTCTACCGGTCAAATTCGCCAATATTTTAATTTTTGTCAATTCAAGCCTAATTCTACTACGAGCCTCCAAATGATATTCCAGACCCGCTCCTAAGTTTAAAATCACCAAATGGGGCTAACAGAACCATCAAAATTCCAAATTGGGGTCATTTACACATAAGTTAACATTTATAATATTTTCAACTTAAACTTTTAATTAAGAGACTAAGTGTCTTACTTCCGAAATCACTTCGGAACCGAACCAACCAAATCAGTAAGAGATATAACAGTTGTAGAACACAAAAGAAGTAGAAAATAGGGAAAAAAAAGCTACCACTCTCGAAATGACGGCTGGGTCATTACAAGTCCATGCTCATACTCCATAAAAGATTTATCAAGATGTTGATTTTGAATATTCTCAGGTACCTAAAAACATTCATCAAGATATATGGCATGAAAGTACTCAACGCCCAATTTAACTCTACCTAAGAGCTCTGAATCATACAACCTGCAAATATACGACTCCATCTGTTTCGAATTGCTTCAAATAGTTTATGTGCATATAACACAAAACTAAAAGGAATATGCAGAAGAGATGCACACCATAAAGCAATAATATATTCCTGCCCTGTGTCGAACCACTTATCCACATAACTAGAATTTGATAGTCCATTATCCCTTGCATCCGTAGCCCAATTAAGAGAGTGTGGTACCAACGAAAGTAGTTGATTAGAAAACCTAAGGTGTCTGCCGTCGGGCAATTGTTTGCATTAATTAATGCTATCCTATTTTTAACATTATACTCACGTGCAATAAAAGAAATACGAAATCAAGTCCTAACGAATATTTGACAAGGCAAATTGCATGCATATTTTTGGAAATTTTCATCAGGCACCACCCCTATCATCCAAATTAGATTCATCAGTGCGTACCTTGGAGTAGCAGTTATGTGGAATTTCCTCGAATGTATGTACGGTAGTCTTTACTGAATCTTCAAAGTCCATGTGAAGTTCTCTATCATTATTCAACGAACACCCTGTAGGCATAGTTACTTGAATGTTCCTCCTCGCCAATTTTAGTTTCCAGTGGTGTATCAACATTATGATTACCACTAATTGAAACCATTAAAGAAATAAAATCAGTGGGATTTGACAACTTACTGATTGGAGATTCTAACATCTCAAGAGGGACCTCAAAATTGTCTGTAGGGCGTGAGTTGCCGTTGTCCAAATCAGAATAAAGCTTCAAATCTGTCATCTCATCTAGTTTTGCATTGTTTAAATCAGATTCCATTGTAGCCAAAAGGACATCTGCTATGGCTATAGGTGCAACGACAATGGAGTCAAATCAGGCTAAACTTTCCACCGAACTTGTGAAGATCTACTACCGAAATCGTATTACCAATTTTCCCTTGAAATAATTCCAATCATTGAATTGTTTGTTGCGATGTAACCAATCGAACCAAACGAGGGCGTCGCCTTCAATGTAGAAGTATGGGAGAGGTAACCAATATTATTCTGAGAAGCCAAGGAAGGTGAAGTACCGCTTGGCCCAAGAAATCCAACCATATGGGTTGCCGTCGCTAAATTTATATAATACCACCAACTGCCATTGGATTTCGGATTGATGAAAATACCAATGTAACAAATTAAGAGTAGACGAGTCTCTTTTAATAGAACTGATTGATTATATTGAACATTAAACTGGAATTATAAAGAAAACATTAACTAGAGTAGGCAAGATTGCAACATAACTAAGAAGAAAGGGGATGAGAAAGATGATACAGAATTGGGGATGAGAAGATACCATAAATGCCTTTGCACATAATTCACGATAACCTACTCATAGTGTTACCATATACTATTTAACGAATACAAATTTCCCTTAACTCGGATCCCAGTGCAACCTTTGCGAAGGCCTGGCCCAGTTAGTTCTTCTCGGCCCAATATCAATTTGTGTGACATCTTTGTTGATATCCATATTGGATTAGGCTAGATTATTCATAACATAATTCCAAATAGTTCTTTAAGATTCATGGCTAATATTTCATCCCTACCATCTCTTCAGTCGTTTTCTTAGAATAATTAATTAGGAGAACAGAAGATACATAAAAAGAAACCTTTGTTTTAACGTTCCTTTTGATCCAAACACTAGATAAAGCTTTTTAAATATTACGATGATAATCAACTTTTAGTATACTTCTTGCACGAGTAAAGATCAACCTTTGGGATTGTTTATCCCAAAAATGACTTTTAATTTATACATGATTTTAAGGGCACCTGATTTTACTTGGCACAAAATAAGAAAATATGTAAAATTGAAATTGATTGTTTAAAGAAACAAACACAAACCAAAAGAATCGTATAACTTTGGTCCTCGAGTTAGGTCACCCTCGAACCAAGTGAATAATCTACTAAAATATGAATAGAATAACAGAATATTAAAAGCTAAAAGAAGGCAATGTATTGTTTTGTATCAAGTAAATGTGATGTCATTTACAAATTAGCAGACCCTCTTTATATAGTAGGGGAGTCCTACTCTTGATACAACTCTAAATACATTAAGAAATCTTATGATTGGCTAACTAATAGGCCTCATCCTGATTTGTGCCTGAATTTTCGACGTGATCCTTGCTCGATACGGATATTTCAGCTTCCCATTACTTGACTAGGTATACTTCCATGGGTCTCGCTCGATCTCTATCTTGCTTGGTTTCGATCTTGGCTGATCTCGACCTTGATCGGTCTCTGGGTTACGAGCCCATCAATCTAACTTCGCATCATCCTCGATATAACACGAGGTTGAACCTCGACCAATCATGCTCCAGTCTCGATTGGTCATGCGAAGGGCAAGCCCGTTTTGACCGTATATAGGGACGTTAAGGAAGTAATAATCTCTTCATCTCATTTTATACGATAATGTATGATCTTGCGTAAAGTTTAAGCTAAAAATAAATGTTTTTGTTACGTATCAAAATAATATGTTATTGTTATGATAAATATCACATTATGGTGGATGTCTATTCTTCTTCCATGATCTTCATATCAAATTCCTAGTGACATATTCAATAATATATTTTGTATGTTCAATGACATATTCCATGATATATTTTGTTCACTTTTTATGCCTATATGAAGACCTTGTAATAGATACGAAAATACACAGAATTAAAGAAGAAAATATGTTCCTTCTCTCTTATCTATATTTCATATTTATGTTTTACTAAAATGCTTTTATTTCTTGTTCAAGTTTTACTAAATTGTTTTTATTTTATAACACGTTATTCGCACGAGACTCTAACCAATTGAGTAAAAGTTTTGGAATTGAGCATAATGATTGCCAATTATTTCATGAACTTCCTTCATGACTAAATTCTAGATTTAAGGTAAGTATTTACCGTAATTTTTCTCTTTTATTCTATAATTTAATTTTAAATACAAGCAAAGACAATAAAACTTGATTATAACTCTAATAGAGTTAGTGAGATATTAGAACCACTTGAAGTGGTAAAAATTTCTATGTCTTGCCATGATCAAATTTATGTATTATTATGGGCACAAGAAGTGCATGTCCGTCCATTAAATTTGCTTCATTCTCATTCCCTTAAGAGAATGCAATAACAATATGTGGTAGTCTGAAAGAAGATAAAATTATTACCGTAAAGATATCAATGGATGTCGATGTTGTATAGACGAAATTATAATCATCATCATTGTGATAATGAAAATAATAAGGATTCTCAAGATAATCCTTCACTTTGTGAGAATAATATTTATCATCGATTTGACATGAGATTTTATAAAGCACATACAGATGATTGTTGTCTATTCATGATGTGAATATGACAACATCTGATTTATGAATACATATTCATTCATCAAAGAATATGAACGTGCTAGTGGCAGTGAATATACCACACTCACCTCTAGAAGGAGTTTTGAGATGATATAAGAAAATAATATCATTATTATGGCATGAATGGTCATTGGTCACGTACTATTGTACGCCAAAATATTTTTGCAATGTGATTATTAAAGGACAACAATAATGCAAGAAACATATCTTGCATTTAATTTTGACCATGACCATAATGGTATAACTTTCTACTTAAAGGAAATATTCACCATATGTATGTTGATGAATATGTGGTAGTACCAAATTAATTGAGAGCTTTAAAAGAGCCAATTATTACTATTTTGGAGAAACACAATTGATTACCAATAAGGTATTGTATTTTGGTAAGTCTCAAAGAAACTTATTTAGTTTCCAAAGTATACGCGAAAAAGATTAATTATATTGAGACTATAAATAGAAGAAAGATTTAATATCTTCTATTACTACACCTTGTAGCTGGGTAATATGTATGTGAAAAGCTACCCATTTTTTTCTCCAGTGTGTACTATACAAATAAAAGAATACCACAATGATGTGAATGTTTATTGGTATAAAAATTCATATTGCACACGTCATGGTGTAAATCTGAAGTTTATCAATATTGATAATTTATTCTGTTGGCATAATTAAGCCATATCAATTTATGTATGACGTGCAAAAATAATAGAGAATTCACATGGGTAAATAATAAAAGAACTAGAAAGTTCTTTATGAATTCTCTTATATTGCTTGTTCTCATTAATTAATAAATCAACTAAAACTGAGATTGAATCCTATGACTACTGGAAATATCAAAGGTGAATATGGGCACATTCACCAGCCATGTATATCACATAAGATGTATCTATAATATGGTTACATGTGTGATTATTATTAACCCGCAACATGATATTTTGCGAGGTAACTTGCTCAATAATTTGATTTAAAGCATAACTTCCAGATTTTTTTAATTCAAGATAACTCATCTTGATAAGTTGGTTTATATCACAGTTGGTTTAGAAATTATTGAGTGCTTCTACTTAATAGCTAAACAATTATTTATGAGAATAAAATTTTGTATATCAATTTGATTTATGTTATATACGAAAGTATATTATTTTCTCCCCTCACAAGTGGTTGAGGATCATGAACCAAATAATTTCATCTTATTATTATTGTTGTGCGATGTATATTTTGATTAACACCATACACACAAAGATAGATTTTCAAAATTGAGGAAGCAAATTAATTTTTCTAACATGAGGGGGAGAAAAGATAAAAAGTTGAGAAAAAGTTATGTGTAATGAATTATCATGTGTACATCTAGATCCATCTAGTTACTCGAATAAGATAATACGAACTTGAAGTTCATACAAGATAATTCATCTACAATATATTGCAAAGAAGGCTAGACGTTTGTGCTAACCCAAAGAAAGTAACTATATTCTTATTGCAAATGCTCATATTAAATCCTAGAAGGACAAAATCTATGGTACACTTAAAGCGTATAGACAATCGATTTCAAATATACTTCTTGATAAAGAAGATGAGCAAATGATCAAGATGATCATAATAATGGAGGCAAGTAATCTAGAAGATCACATGACATAACACTTCATAAAATCTCATTAGAGATTCAGATACCTGAATATATGAATGAAGAGATCTTTGTGTTATGTCTTTATGAAAAATAAGGAGGTTGAAATTGATATAAAATGTTCGTCGATGAAACCTATGATAGATTTGTTTGATTGATTCATGTATGACACACGCAATATTGAGGAAATATTTCTCTCATTTAAGTATGTATAAGGCAGATGTTACTATAATTTCTGGTAGTATTAATCTAATTGAAGACTCTGGAAGAGCAACTATAACTCTGCCTAAGGGAACAATAAATTATCACAGAGAATGCAATATCCTCCTGCAAGTCCAAGAGGAACTTGTTGAGTTTTAAAGATATCTGTTGAAATGGATATCATATTGAGATAATAAATGAGAATAATCTTGAATATCTAATCATTACCAAGAAAGTCTCTGGCCTAAAGAGGGTTATTGAGAAGTTCCCATCTTTATTTTATGGCCAGTATTGGACAAGAATTAGCGCAATTGAGGCACATTCTACCGAAAACCAAAAGGTTACTGATTCTAATACTTTTGTACTTTGGCATGATCGACTGGGACACACTGGATCAATTATGATAAGACAAATTATAGAAAACTCAAATGGGCAATCATTAAAGAATTTAAAGATTCTTTTAAATAATAAATTTTCTTGTACTTCATGTTATCATGACAAGTTAACTATAAGGCCATCACCATCAAAGGTTGAAATTGAGTCCTCTGCGTTTTTGGAACGTATACAAGGGGATATTTGTGGACCTATTCACGCACCTAGTGGGCCATTTAGGTATTTTATGGTCTTAATAGACGCATCTTCTAGATGATCTCATGTGTGCCTATTGTTATCTCGCAACCTCGTGTTTGCAAAATTAATGACACAAATAATTTGATTACGGGCGCAATTTCCCGATAATCCAATTAAGTCTATTAGACTTGATAAGGCTGCTGAGTTTTTATCCCAATCATTTAATAATTATTGTTTATCAATTGGTATAAAAGTGGAACATCTTGTAGCTCATATTCACACTCAAAATGGTCTTGCAGAGTCTTTAATTAAACGTCTGCAATTGATAGCAAGGTCGTTACTCATAAAAACAAGGCTGCCCACTTCAATTTGGGGTCATGCCATTTTGTATACAACAATGCTAGTTCATCTCAGACCGATAAATTATCATAAATATTCCTCGTTCCAATTAGTTTTGGGTGATGAACTTAATATTTCCCATTTAGAATTTTTAGATGCGCAATATACGTGCCTGTAGCACCACCATATCGCACCAAAATGGGTCGGAAAAGAAGGTTAGGAATATATGTTGGATTTGAATCGCCTTCATTATTCACTACCTCAAAACAATTAACGGGGAATTTGTTTATTGCATAATTTGTAGACTGTCGATTCGATGAGACACTTTTCCCAAAATTAGGGGGAGAAGTTGGTGAAACCAAATGGGAAATTTTGTGAAAAATCCATCATTATCTCATCTTGATCCACGTCCCTCTAGTTGTAAAAATGAGGTACAAAGATATAAGGCACGCCTTCTTGCACAAAGATTTTTATAAAGATTTGGTGTCGATCATGAAGAGACATATTCACCCGTTATGATGCTATAATGTTCCGTTATCTCATTAATTTTGCTGTCCATGAAAAGCTTGACATGCATTTAATGGATGTGGTTACCGCACCTTTATGGATCACTTGATAATGAGATGTACATGAAAATTTTTGAGGGATCTAAAATGTCTAATGCACATATTTCCAAGTCCCTAAAAATATTTTCAATCAAATTGCAAAGATCTTTGTACGGTCTAAAGCAATTAGGATGAATGTGATATAATCATATTAGTGAGTATTTATTGAATGAAGGCTATATAAATGATGTCATTTGCCCATGGGTTTTTATAAAGAAAAGAACATCAAAATTTATGTACATGTCGTATATGTTGATGACATAAACCTTATTGGAACTCCTATAAAACTCCAAAAGGCGATTGATTATTTAAAGATGAAATTCAAGATGAAAGATCTTGGAAAGACAAAATTATGTCTTGGTTTGCAAATTAAAAATTTGGGAAATAGAAGTTTTGTTCATCAATCTATCTACATGTAAAAGGTATTGAAACACTTTTACATGGATGGAGCACATCCATTAAGCACTCCGATGGTTGTTCGTTCGCTTGATATGAATAAGGATTCATTCCGATATCAAGAAAAGAATGAAGAGATACTTGGTCCTGAAGTAACATATCTTAGTGCAATTGGTGCAAGTGATAATATAGTTAATTTGTTCACAAAATCTCTATCGACGTCAATCTTCAAGAAGCTAGTACATAAGATCGGGATGTGAAGGCTCAAGGATGTGAATTGATGCTATAATTAGGGGAGTTAATGTGCGTTGGACTCTTTTTCCCTTACAACGTTTTGTCCCACTCGGTTTGCTTGCAAGGTTTTTAATGAGGCAACCAAAAGACGTATTTCTAAACATGTGTACTTGTGACGACCCAAAGGGTCATCACTTATTTTATTAATCATTCCGAGCTTTTGAGGTCTTGAAAACCTCATTTATAGTTGCCTCGATTTGCGTGCACAGTCCGGGCACAAAGCTGGAAAAGATTTATGTTGAAATATGTGAAATATGTGAAAAAGTTGAGAATTTTGATATTAATATTGATATGGTTGACTTTGGTCAACATTTTTGGTAAACGGACCCGGATCCGTGATTTGACTATTTCAGAAAATCCGTAGAAAAATATGGAACTTGGGCATATGTCCGGAATTGAAATCCGAGGTCTAGAACCCCGATAAAAGAATTTTTCTGTTAAATTATTTTCTGAAAATGTTTAAGGAAAATGAAACTGAATTTTTATTAAAAAGTACTGGTATCGGACTCGTATTTTGGTTCCGACACCCGGTACAGGTCATATATATTGGTTAAGCGCTTCCTGTAAAGTTTGGTTGAAAACGGACGTCGTTTGACGTGTTTCGGCCTTAAATTGGAAAGTTTGGAAGTTATGAAATTTTGAAAGAATTCTTGAGATTTAAGGCTAAATTCCTTGATTTTGATGTTATTTTGGTGATTTGATCGCGCGAGCAAGTTCGTAGGATGTTTTTGAGTTAGTGTGCATATTTGGTTTGAATCCCCGAGGGCTCGGGTGAGTTTCGGATAGGTAACGGGATGATTTTGAACTTGAAATTGCAGCAGAAACTCTGCAATTTTTGCACAGAGATTTTCTTCTATGCGATCGCATAGGTGTAGCTGCGATCGCATAGAGCAAAGATCAGAGGTCCCAAAAATCCTTCCGTGCGATCGCAATAGAGCCCATGCGATCACATAACTTCCACTTTTCATCCTATGCGATCGCATACTATTCCTCGCGATCGCATAGAGTAAGACTGAGGCCCAGAATTTCCTTCTATGCGATCGCGTACCATTCCCTGCGATCGCATAGAGTAATTTCAGTTCATCCATTTCCTTCTATGCGATCGCATAAGACCTCCGCGATCGCATAGAATAATTTTGTTGTCCCCATTTTTCTTCTATGCGATCGCATCACAGGCCCTGCGATCGCATAGAATAAATTTTCGCCCAGTGAATTTAAGACAGAAAACAGAACAGAAACGGGATAAAAATCCCATTTCTGTTCAACCCCCTTCTTCACAGCCCCTTAGGCTATTTTTGAGGCATTTCTTCATCAAAGTTCATTGGGTAAGTATTGTTAACTCGTTTTCTTTCATTTTTCTTCAACATCAATCAAATCCTTAGGCTTAAACATGTGTAAATTGGTTGAAAATTTGAGAAAATGGGTATAGTTAGGGCTTTCAAAGAATTTGCGATTTAGACCTTGTTTTGGAGTCGAACTTAAGAACAAATTGTATATTTGAACTCATGGAAGATTGGGTGAACTTATTTTGGTTCGAAACTTGAGTTTCGATTATATGGGCCCGGGGTCGGTTTTTACTATTCCGGGCAGAATGTTGTAAAAACCATATTTAGCAATATGAAGTAGTTTGTTAAGTAGAATTGATGATATTAAATCAATTGTGTATAGATACGATTGGATTGGAGTCAAATTCAAAAGGAAAAGGCATTGCTACGGATTGAATCGTTCGTAAACTTTCGAGGTAAGTGTTTGTTCTATCCTAGCTTGAGGGAATAGGATTATGTGTTATGTATTATGTGATCGAGTGCGGTGTATGGGCTGTGGTGACGAGCATCCATACACTGGCATCTAGTATGACCGTGAGTCGATGGAAAATGATTATTTTGAGATATATTACAGATGCATTGTTATTGTTTTCCCTTGTCGGGACTTGTTGTGAAGATAATTATTGATTGCCCTTGATGGGACGGTTTATGAATTACTGTTTCTTTCTTTGCCCTTAACTGTGATTGTTATTTGGGTGAGGAAGAGTGATAATGCACGAAGGGTGATGCCGTGCCATGTTTATTTATTTATGCACGAAGGTTAATGCCGTGCCATGTTTATTTATTGATTATGCACGAAGGATCATGTCGTGCCCTCGTTAATGAACCATGTACGAAGGATCATGCCGTACTATGGATGTGAGGATGAGAGTAAAAGCATCAAGGGTGACGCCGTGTACTTTATTTATTTATTTGGTGAGGATGAGAGTAAAAGCACGAAGGGTGATGCCGTGCAACTGCTTGCTATTTCTTGAATTGATATTACTTGTGTTTACATTATACTTTGTTTTTCCTTGTGAATTTATTAACTGTAGTTAATTGTTGAATTCTTTAAGATATTCCTTATTGTGTTTATACTTGATTATTTCTTGTTATTTTGTGGTACACATATACATATTGAATTGCACAGGTTTATGTGGGTGTCTGGTCCTAGGCTTGTCACTACTTCGCCGGGATAGGCCAGGCACTTACCAGCACATGGGGTCGGTTGTGCTGATGCTACACTTCTGTGCATTTTTGCACAGGTCCAGGTTACGATCAGGAGCAGCAGCAGTAAATCGATTGCGTGGGAGTTGATCACATTTGAGACCGAGGTAGCTTGCGGACGTCCGCAGGCCCGGCGTCTCTCTCTTTATTTATGTTACTAGCTGTAGTCTCTTTGTTCCGAGACAAACAGAATTATGTTATATTTCTTTCAAACTTTTATGTGTAGTATTCAGTAGTAGTTCGTGAGTTGGTGACTCCACGTCTTGGGTAGAGGATTTCAGTATGATTTTCACTTTGTAATTAGTTATTTCTATTTGATAAAGTATTCCGCATTTATTTAATTAAAAATTATGTTAAAAACAGGTTAGTATGAATATAGTGGCTTGCCTAGCTACCACGAGTGGGCGCCATCACGATCCCGATGTTGGGGGAAAATCCGGGTCGTGACAAGTTGGTATCAGAGCTCTAGGTTACATAGGTCTCACCAATCACGAACAAGCTTAGTAGAGTTTGAGAGGTAGGTACGGAGACGTCTGTACTTATCCTCCAGAGTCTATTGAGTTAAGAAAGAGTCTCTCATTTGTTCTTTCTTGTTGTGCGACTTATTCCTCAATTACTCATTGAATTTCTATTCTGTCCTTTCGCAGATGGTGAGGACACGCGCTTCTTCGTCCGCTGACCAGCAGGCCCGAGCCCCAGGCAGCTCCCGTGAGGGGCAGGGGCCAAGGCCGTATCAGAGGCCGTGGTAGGGGTAGAGCTCAGCCCCAGGCAGCTACTCCAAAGGTGGAGCCTCATATTGAGATTGACGAGGAGGTTCCGGTTCCAGCAGCTCCAGTGGGCCCAGCTCAGGTCCCAAGAAAGGCTTTATTTACCCCGGATCTCCGGGATGCTTTGGTCAGAATAGCGGGATTCATGGACGGCATTGCCAGAGCGGGTTTATTATCAGTTGCCCCAGCCACTTCTCAGGCTGGAGGAGGGGCCCAGACTCCTATTACTCATACCCCGGAGCCAGTAGCTCCTCAGCCTCAAGCACCAGTAATTCAGCCAGCTGTGGCCACTCAGTCAGGTACCACAGCTCATGCCGGTGATGGAGCGGCCATGACTTCTGATTCTCTATGGAGACTTGATCGGTTCTCAGGGCTGTTTACCACTACTTTCAGCGGTGCCACATCAGAGGATCCTCAAGATTTCTTATTCAGTTGCCACGAGATTCTCAAGACTATGGGGATAGTGGAATCCAATGGAGTTGACTTCTGCACATTCAAGCTTTCAGGATCCGCCAAGACTTGGTGGAGAGATTATTGTTTGACTCGACCGGCAGGGTCCCCGGCTTTATCATGGGATTAGTTTGTAGAGTTATTTCTGGAGAAGTTTCTCCCTGTTACTCAGTGAGATGCACTTCGGAGGCAGTTTGAGCGCCTCCATCAGGGCACTATGACAGTTACATAGTATGAGATGAGATTTATCGACTTGGCTCGTCATGCGGTGGTGATACTTCCCACGGAGCGGGAGAGGGTCCGCAGATTTATAGATGGGCTTAATCAGCCGATTAGACTCCGGATGGCTATGGGCGTGGGGAGTGACATATCATTTCAGGAGGCAGCCAATGCAGCACGCAGAGTTGAGATGGCTCTTGCTAGGGGAGGCGGTTATTCTTCGGATAAGAGGCCTCGTCATTCGGGTAGGTTTGGTGCTTCTTCCTCTGGTAGCAGAGAATCCTTTGATAGAGGCCGGTCCTCCGGGCCTTTTCATTCCGCCCTTCAGGCCTCGCAGGGTGTACCAGGTGATCGTGGTGTTCGAGGGCATTATTCAGACCGGTCTCCTATTAATGCTCGGCCTCTTCGGAGTGTTCGTGGAGGCCATTCGAGTCGTCGGGGCCAGCAGCCCTATCGGTCCAAGGAGTTGCTACGGTTGTGGTGACCCGAGTCATTTTATCGGGAATTGCCCTCTTGCGGCGGGCAACTCTCGGCAGCCGAGGTCCTTGTCCCATGATTCGGGCCCTAGGCCGACCCTCAGCCTGCCCAGCCAGCCGCAGGCGGGGGTAGAGATTATAGAGGTGGAGGTCGGGACCGTAGAGGTGGAGACCGTCCCGCGGCGAGAGGTAGAGGTCGGCCGGTTGATGGTCGTCCTAGAGACGCGGCTCGGAGGGGAGGTGGAGATCCCCGATTCTATGCTTTACCGGCCGGGCCGGAGGCAGAGGCATCGGATGCCATGATTACGGGTACTATTCTTGTGTGTGGGAGAGGTGCTTCGGTATTATTTGACCCCGGATCTACATATTCCTATGTGTCTTCCTACTTCGCACCGTATTTGGTCGTGCCCGCCTATGCTCTGGATATTCCAGTTTATGTGGCTACACCAGTGGGTGAATCCATTGTAGTCGATCGGGTGCATCGTTCGTGCGTACTTATATTTGGGGGTCTTGAGACCCGTGTTGATCTGTTGCTTTTGGATATGGTATATTTTGATGTCATATTGGGGATGGACTGGTTGTCCCCATACCATGCTATTCTTGATTGTCATGCTAAGACTGTCACCTTAGCATTGCCAGAATCACCCCGATTAGAGTGGAAGGGTACCTCAAGCCACTCCGTTCGCACTGTTATTTCCTATGTTAAGGCTCGACGTATGGTCGAGAAGGGGTGTCTAGCTTATTTGTCTTATGTTCGTGATTCCAGCGCAGAAGTTCCTTCCATTGAGTCGGTCCCTATTGTACGGGAGTTTCCTGAGGTTTTCCCTTCAGACCTGCCGGGCATGCCACCCGACAGGGATATTGATTTATGTATTGATCTGGCACCGGGCACTCAGCCCATCTCTATTCCACCCTATCGTATGGCCCCACCGAAGTTAAAAGAGTTAAAAGATCAGTCGCAAGACCTTCTTGAGAAGGGCTTTATCAGGCCCAGTGTTTCCCCCCGGGGAGCACCTGTGTTGTTTGTGAAGAAGAAAGATGGCTCGATGCGGATGTGTATTGATTACCGGCAGATGAACAAGGTGACTATCAAAAATAAATATCCACTGCCGAGGATTGATGATTTGTTTGACCAGCTCCAGGGAGCAAGGGTATTCTCTAAGATAGACTTGAGGTCAGGCTACCATCAGCTGAAGATCAGGGCGGCTTACATTCCTAAGACAATCTTTCGCTCTAGATATGGGCATTATGAGTTCTTGGTCATGTCTTTCGGGTTGACCAATGCCCCAGCAACATTCATGGAGTTGATGAATCGGGTATTCAGGCCTTACTTAGATCCGTTCGTGATAGTCTTCATAGATGACATCCTGGTGTATTCCCGCAGCCAGGAAGAGCACGAGCAGCACCTCAGAGTGGTTCTTCAGACTCTGAAAGATAACCAGCTATATGCCAAATTTTCCAAATGTGAGTTCTGGCTGAGTTCGGTAGCATTTCTGGGTCACATTGTATCAGTGGAAGGTATTCGGGTAGACCCAAAGAAGATTGAGGCAGTCCAGAATTGGCCTCGACCAGCTTCAGTGACTGAGATCCGGAGTTTCTTGGGATTAGCAGGTTACTACCGTCGTTTTGTAGAGGGGTTTTCTTCTATTGCAGCCCCGATGACCAGGTTGACCCAGAAGGGTGTCCAGTTTTAGTGGTCAGAGAATTGTGAGGCGAGCTTTCAGAAGCTCAAGACAGCCTTGACCACCGCACCGGTGTTGATACTACCTAAGGGTACAGGGCCTTATACAGTTTATTGTGACGCATCTCGTACAGGGCTTGGAGCGGTATTGATGCGGGATGGTAAGGTTATCGCTTATGCTTCGAGGCAGTTAAAGATACATGAGAAGAATTATCCAGTTCATGATCTTGAGTTAGCAGCAGTGGTTCATGCCTTAAAGATTTGGAGGCATTATCTATATGGTGTGACATGTGAGGTGTACACTGATCACAAAAGCCTACAGTACTTGTTCAAACAGAAGGAGTTGAATCTACGACGGCGGAGATGGTTAGAGTTGCTAAAAGACTATGATGTTACTATATTATATCACCCAGGTAAGGCCAATGTGGTGGCCGATGCATTGAGTAGAAAGTATGCCAGCATGGGTAGTCTTGCATATATTCCGGTCAATTAGAGACCATTAGCTCTAGATGTCCAGGCCTTAGCCAACCGGTTCGTGAGATTAGACATTTCTGAGCCTAGCAGAGTGTTAGCCTGCACGGTCGCTCGTTCTTCTTTATTAGAGCGTATCCCTGAGAGGCAATTTGATGATCCTCATTTGCGTGAGTTGAGAGATACGATACAGCAAGGAGGTGCCACACAGGTAAATCTAGATGATGATGGGGTATTGAAATTGCAGGGGTCGAGTTTGTGTGCCCAATGTCGAAGGAATTCGAGAGTTGATCTTAGCAGAGGCCCACAGTTCGCGGTATTCTATTCACCCGGGCGCCGCGAAGATGTACCAGGACTTACGGCAACACTATTGGTGGCGCAGAATGAAGAAAGATATCGTTGCGTATGTCGCTCGGTGTCTAAATTGTCGGCAGGTGAAATATGAGCACCAGAGACCTGGTGGTGTATTCCAGAGGATTGAAATTCCCGAGTGGAAATGGGAGCGGATCACTATGGACTTCGTCATTGGACTTCCTTTGACTCGGAGGAAATTTGATGCTATTTGGGTCATTGTTGATAGGCCGACCAAATCAGCACACTTTATTCCAGTATCCGTCTCCTACTCGTCGGAGAGGTTAGCGGAGGTTTACATTAGGGAGATTGTTCGTCTCCATGGGGTGCCGATATCTATTATCTCTGATCGGGGTATGCGGTTTACCTCGCGGTTCCGGAGAGCGAGTCCGGCGGGAGTTAGGCACCTAGGTTCAGTTGAGTACAGCATTTCATCCTCAGACGGATGGCCAGTCCGAGAGGACTATTCAGATTCTTGAGGACATGCTTCGAGCCTGTGTTATTGATTTCGGAGGCTCGTGGGATCAGTTTCTACCATTAGCAGAGTTCGCCTACAATAACAGTTACCAATCTAGCATCCAGATGGCTCCGTATGAGGCGTTGTATGGTAGGCAATGTCGATCACCGATCGGATGGTTTGAACCGGGAGAGGCTCGGTTGTTGGGTACAGACTTAGTTCAAGAGGCCTTGGATAAGGTCAAGACTATTCAGGAGAGATTGCTTTCAGCTCAGTCTAGGCTATTCTAGACCGGCAGGTTCTATCTTACGAGGAGGAGCCGGTAGCCATTCTAGACCGGCAGGTTCGACAGTTGAGGTCGAAGAGTTATCCTTCTGTGCGTGTTCAGTGGAGAGGTCAGCCTCCTGAGGCATCGAACTGGGAGTCCGAGTCTGATATGCGGAGCCGCTACCCACATTTGTTTCCTGACTCAGGTACTTCTTTCTTTTGTCCGTTCGAGGACGAACGGTTGTTTTAGAGGTGGAGATTGTGACGACCCGAAGGGTCATCACTTGTTTTATTAATCATTCCGAGCTTTTGAGGTCTTGAAAACCTCATTTATAGTTGCCTCGATTTGTGTGCACAGTCCGGGCACAAAGCTGGAAAAGATTTATGTTGAAATATGTGAAATATGTGAAAAAGTTGAAGAATTTTGATATTAATATTGATATGGTTGACTTTGGTCAACATTTTTGGTAAACGGACCCGGATCCGTGATTTGACTATTTCAGGAAAATCCGTAGAAAAATATGGAACTTGGGCATATGTCCGGAATTGAAATCCGAGGTCTAGAACCCCAGTAAAAGAATTTTTCTGTTAAATTGTTTTCCGAAAATGTTTAAGGAAAATGAAACTGAATTTTTATTAAAAAGTACTGGTATCGGGCTCGTATTTTGGTTCCGACGCCTGGTACAGGTCATATATATTGGTTAAGCGCTTCCTGTAAAGTTTGGTTGAAAACGGACGTCGTTTGACGTGTTTCGACCTTAAATTGGAAAGTTTGGAAGTTATGAAATTTTGAAAGAATTCTTGAGATTTAAGGCTAAATTCCTTGATTTTGATGTTATTTTGGTGATTTGATCGCGCGAGCAAGTTCGTAGGATGGTTTTGAGTTAGTGTGCATATTTGGTTTGAATCCCCGAGGGCTCGGGTGAGTTTCGGATAGGTAACGGGATGGTTTTGAACTTGAAATTGCAGCAGAAACTCTGCAATTTTTGCACAGAGATTTTCTTCTATGCGATCGCATAGGTGAGGCTGCGATCGCATAGAGCAAAGATTAGAGGTCCCAAAAATCCTTCTGTGCGATTGCAATAGAGCCCATGCGATCGCATAACTTCCACTTTTCATCCTATGCGATCGCATACTATTCCTCGCGATCGCATAGAGTAAGACTGAGGCCCAGAATTTCCTTCTATGCGATCGCGTACCATTCCCCGCGATCGCATAGAGTAATTTCAGTTCATCCATTTCCTTCTATGCGATCGCATAGGACCTCCGCGATCGCATAGAGTAATTTTGTTGTCCCCATCTTTTCTTCTATGCGATCGTATCACAGGCCCTGCGATCGCATAGAGTAAATTTTCGCCCAGTGAATTAATACCCAAAATAGAACACCGGGATAAAAATCCCATTTCTGTTCAACCCCCTTCTTCACAACCCCTTAGGCGATTTTTGAGGCATTTCTTCATCAAAGTTCATTGGGTAAGTATTGTTAACTCGTTTTCTTTCATTTTTCTTCAACATCAATCAAATCCTTAGGCTTAAACATGTGTAAATTGGTTGAAAATTTGAGAAAATGGGTATAGTTAGGGCTTTCAGAGAATTTGCGATTTAGACCTCGTTTTGGAGTCGAACTTAAGAACAAATTGTATATTTGAACTCATGGAAGATTGGGTGAACTTATTTTGGTTCGAAACTTGAGTTTCGATTATGTGGGCCCGGGGTCGGTTTTTACTATTCCGGGCAGAATGTTGTAAAAACCATATTTAGCAATATGAACTAGTTTGTTAAGTAGAATTGATGATGTTAAATCAATTGTGTATAGATACGATTGGATTGGAGTCAAATTCAAAAGGAAAAGGCATTGCTACGGATTGAATCGTTCGTAAACTTTCGAGGTAAGTGTTTGTTCTATCCTAGCTTGAGGGAATAGGATTATGTGTTATGTGTTATGTGATCGAGTGCGGTGTATGAGCTGTGGTGACGAGCATCCATACACTGGCGTCTAGTATGACCGTGAGTCGATGGAAAATGATTATTTTGAGATATATTACAAATGAATTGTTATTGTTTTCCCTTGTCGGGACTTGTTGTGAAGATAATTATTGATTGCCCTTGATGGGATGGTTTATGAATTACTGTTTCTTTCTTTGCCCTTAACGTGATTGTTATTTGGGTGAGGAAGAGTGATAATGCACGAAGGGTGATGCCGTGCCATGTTTATTTATTTATGCACGAAGATTAATGCCGTGCCATGTTTATTTATTGATTATGCACGAAGGATCATGCCGTGCCCTGTTATTGAACCATGTACGAAGGATCATGCCGTACTATGGATGTGAGGATGAGAGTAAAAGCACGAAGGGTGATGCCGAGTACTTTATTTATTTATTTGGTGAGGATGAGAGTAAAAGCACGAAGGGTGATGCCGTGCAACTGCTTGCTATTTCTTGAATTGATATTACTTATGTTTACATTATACTTTGTTTTTCCTTGTGAATTTATTAACTGTGGTTAATTGTTGGATTCTTTAAGATATTCCTTATTGTGTTTATACTTGATTATTTCTTGTTATTTTGTGGTACACATATACATATTGAATTGCACAGGTTTATGTGAGTGTCTGGTCCTAGGCTTGTCACTACTTCGCCGGGGTTAGGCCAGGCACTTACGAGCACATGGGGTCGGTTGTCTTGATGCTACACTTCTGTGCTTTTCGCACAGATCACAGCGTTGGAGCAACTTTCGGATAGCAGCAGCAGTACGATATTTCTGGGAGTTGTGTTCAGTCCAGGGACTCTCGAGGTAGCCTCGCCGACGTTCGCAGGCCGCGTCTCTCTCTTTAATTATGTTATTATCTGTAGTCTCTTTGTTCCGAGACAAACAGAATTATGTTATATTTCCTTCAGACATTTATGTGTAGTATTCCATAGTAGTTCGTGAGTTGGTGACTCCACGTCTTGGGTAGAGGATTTCAGTATGATTTTCACTTTGTAATTAGTTATTTCTATTTGATAAAGTATTCCGCATTTATTTAATTAAAAATTGTGTTAAAAACAGGTTAGTATGAATATAGTGGCTTGCCTAGCTACCACGAGTGGGCGCCATCACGATCCCGATGTTGGGGGAAAATCCGGGTCGTGACAGTACTCTTTTCCCTTCACTAAAATTTTTTTTCATATGGATTTTTCCCAGTAAGGTTTTAACGACACATTATCTATGGACATCCAAAGAGGAGTGTTATGATAATATCACATTATGGTGGATGTCTAATCTTCTTCCAAAATCTTCATCTCAAATGCCTAATGTCATATTTTGTATGTTCAATGACATATTTCATGATACTTTATATGGCTATATAAAAATTCTATAATAGATAAAAAAATACACACAATAGAAGAAGAAAATTTCTTCCTTCTTTGTATCTATATTTCTTGTTCGTGTTTTACTAAATTACTGTTATTTCTTATTCATGATTTATTAATTTGCTTTTATTTCATAACAGTTGTAACCTTTTTGTGATAGTTAGGCACATTATACAGAGTACATATATATAATAAAATGTATAGAATTAAAGAGCTTCAAAATTTAAAAATATATAACTCTCTCTGGACTAACTAAAAAGAATAGGGTATCACTTAAAATAAAAGAGAGATCACTTTTTTTTTTTTTTTTTGCATGCGTATCTATCTTGTAGGAT
Organism: Nicotiana noctiflora; assembly: GCA_032618575.1. Lineage (NCBI taxonomy): Eukaryota > Viridiplantae > Streptophyta > Magnoliopsida > Solanales > Solanaceae > Nicotiana > Nicotiana noctiflora. Next base: position 73,986 of record JASVEL010013419.1, on the reverse strand, counting down.
ATTCTATAAATATAGAAAGGCTTAAAAAACAAGGAGTAAGTGTTTGTACATTTTCTTCGAAAGCCGGCATTAAAAAGAGAAGAGGATATATATTTCCACTTTTTTTCCCTAATTTTTTTAGATCAAATAACTTATTATGTTATGGGGCATCGATCATCTCAAGATGAACTAATCTCATGGCTTTGTACGACCAAGCTTCTTTTAAGTTATAAGCATTTTGTTTCGTCAAAAATATTATTTTTAAAATTAAGGTGTTTGGTCAAGCTTTTGAAAGGAAAAGAAATATTTTTGAGAGGAAGTATAAGCAGTAAAAAATAGTTTCTCTCCAAAAATACTTTATTGATAAATAATTTTGAGGAAAATACACTTAAAAGTAGTTTTTTAAAATACGACCAAATACTAATTGCTGCTCATAAATGTTTTTCAAATTAATTAGCCAAATACAAATTATTTTTCACCAAAAGTACCTTTGAGAAAAAATATTCTCAAAATAAGTTTATTTTTGCTACTTGGTCAACATGATATTAGGCTTTTAGACCAAAGCCAGGACAAAACCACAAATTCTTTTAATATCCCATGTTCAAAATTCATTGTCCAGCTAATCCAAATAGCATATTAAAAGAGAAAGTGCTCCCAATTACGGATGTATATAGAATGTAATATTTGGGTCCGGCCAAATCTAGTAGCTTTGGACTAAGAAGCTGTGCATATATTAAAAATTCACAAAATATAAAAAAAAAATTAAAATTACTAGCATTAAGGTTAGTGTCCAAAGTTTTGAAAAGTTTAATTTTCAAATTCGCTTCTGTCCATAAAGGGTTTCACTATTTTTAGAGGTCAAACCCAAGAACTCTTAATTAAGGTTAAAGGAATCTCATATATCTTACCTTATCCTTTATTAAATAGGATCGTAATAGTGAACACGATGTAATACCTTTTTTTATAACTTCCTCTAAAATTAAAAGAATTTATAGTATTTTTATATTTCCTCCGTTATCTAAAACCTAACGATGATGTGTTTTTACCAACTGAGGCCTCACTTGTCATATAAGTAATACCTAATATATGAGTGCAAATTACTGCATTGAAAAGTGACAACACCTTGCATGTTCTATGGCTGGATTTGATTTGCTTTCTCTCTCAAGTTATTATCAATCTATAATTGACCACACTTTTATCTTTTATCTATCTAGTACTAAATAATTAATGTTAGCACACTTTTTACTAACATTATTTTGTTTGTTGATTTTCTCTCTTTTTTTCTGAGCCGAGGGTCGGCCGGAAACATCCTCTCTACCCTTTCGGGTAGGGGTAAGGCCTGTGTACGTATTACCCTCCCCAGACCCCACTTTGTGGGAACATACTGGGTAGTTATTGTTGTTACACCTCCAAAAAGTGGTCTCAATCATAGTCTATATTATCTAAATACCAATTATACGTACATCAAGTCATCAATAATTTGATCATTATCCAGTATTCTCTAGAAGCAGTATCATATATCCTCAGTGCAAGATCATATCATTTCTGATATAGTAGTACCAACTTGTGCACCAATGAGAAAAATCATATTACCAGAATAAATATGATTGTTTTACCTTTTAACCAAAAGTTTCAGTTTTGAGTCCAGGGATTAAAAAAATTTGGCACAGAATATTTCTCAATTAGATTCAACTAGATTCACTTAAACATGAATTAGACATCTGCAAGCTATTTTTTGTTTAAGCTCCCGTTGAAGGGTTATTTAGGTTAATTCTTTTTTCTTTTTTTTTTAATAAAAAAATTCGATTACACCGCAAAATCCGGATTTGAAGGATCACTTGAGTATTAAACTGACTAAAGACTTTAAACAATCGTAATTTGTCTTTCTTTATTACCCTTATGACATTGGTCTTTCTTTACTTCACAGCTCATCACCTACCACTAGTTTTTCTTGGTTACTCACCTGTGTTTGATATCCGTATTGAATTCTGATTATATTCGAATTTACATCGCGTAAGGTTTTTTTCGGGAAGCGTTCCTTACCAAGATATTTTATACTCAGGACTTAAATTCGAGACCTCTGATTGAGAGAAGAGCAGTCTTATCCACCACCTCGAACACCTCCCACTAGTTGAGTGGAGGAATCCCTATTTTAAAGGATGATTAGATCATTTAAAATTGTTAACGATTTGTTAACGACTTTAAAAAACTTTGTTAATCATTTTTTCTCTCCTATTATATTCTAGTTTGATGAGACTGCATTACCTACCAATAATTGGAAGGAGGAACAGACTTTCTGCATATATCCCTCTTCAACTAGATAAATAAAATGCCGATGGATCGGCGGTTGTTCGCAGCTGTTAAAGAAGGTGATATGAGAGTTGTAGATGAATACAAGAGTCAGTTCGCCACCCAATTAACTCCTTACAACAACACTGTCCTCCATATTGCAGCTCAAAATAAAGGTTTAAATCGGAAAATTAACCCTAGAGATTTTCTTGCTATAGCCGGTCCAGACTTATTTTCCAGCTTGAACTTTAATGGAGATACTTTTATTCATATGGCTGCTAGGAAAGGCAACAGAGATCTCGTCGAGGCCTTTATCAACTACATGAAAAATTATGGAGGGCTCGATGGGGTTATTGATATAGAAGCTGACATTGGGAAAACCAGGGAGTTCTTGAGGATTACTAACAACTATGGAAATACAGCTTTGCACGAAGCTGTAATGCAGATAGATGATTGTAGTGTGGTAGAATTGTTGGTCAAAGAAGATCCTGACTTCTCATATCCACCTAACAATGCTCAGAAGACTCCGCTGTATCTAGCTGTGGAGAAGGCAAATAAAAAGGCAGTGGAACACATCTTGAACAACTCCACTTCACTATCTTATGCTGGTCCCTACGGCACAACTGTGCTACATGGAGCTGCAATGTATAATACTACAGGTATCTCCCATTTCTTTGTGACTTATATTTTTACCAACATTACTAACTAACAATACGCAAAAAAAGACTTCGGGATGCCCGGTTGGTTCGGAGGGGTGTCACGATTCAAATTCCTCTATAAGCCATGATGGCGCCCAAAGTCGTCGTTAGACAAACCAGTAGTGAACTATGTATTTGTTCTTTTAATAATTTCAAAGTCGAAAAGTGAAAAATTACAGTGAAGTAAAGCGTAAACAAGTGAAGAGCAAATGTTGTGAAATAAATACTCAAACCCATAATGTCTCTACTAAAATATTCCCAAAATTCGGTGTCACAAGTGTATGAGCATCTAGTAGAATATACAAAACACATATGCTACTGTCCATCATAATATAGACAGAATGTAAATACAATAGAAAGACTGCAGCTGCACAATGGACTCAGAGAGCAGCTTACCACTGGGTATCGAGTGCGCGCGCATGAATGGCTGCCATGCACCTGCCCCATATACTACACAATTAGTGTAAAAATATAGCGTGAATACATAAATAATATATACCCAGTAAGTATCCGGTCTAACCTCGAAGAAATAGTGGCAAGGGGCTGCTACACTTACTCTGGGCAAATAAATAAATACGGAAATTTTTTTCAATAGGCATGGTATACATTAGTAATACTAATACTAATAATAATAATAATAATAATAATAATAATAACACAATAGCAACTATAAATAAGTGATTCTTTAATCAGACTCCGAACATTATCACGCACGATTTATGTCGAGGTCGTACGACCCGATCCAGAATAATGTGTACAACACCGAGGGTCGACCAACACGAACCATAGATGCATCTGTTATACTGCCGAGATGTTCGACCCGCTTCACAAGGTGAGAGAATGCTCTACGGACATCTGATTTAGAAGCTATCACAAGATTAATTCACAAGGAGACATAATTTCTATCAATGACCAAGTAATTCGCCAAAACTCAAAGTGATGTTCGGTCTTTACGAATCCTTTGGCAAGTTTCAGTATAAATTAAGCACTTAAATTAACAAATATAGTGCAAACAATACAAGTGTTTCATGATAAGGTCCTAAAACAACCTAGACATAAGCACGATTTGTAGCTATGCACGGACTCTCGTCGCTTCATGCGTACGTAGCACCCACAATTAGAAGTAAATAGTAATTTAAAATACTTATGGGATAAATTCCTTCTAACAAGGTTGGGCAAGAGACTTACCTAGTCCCAAAGCTCACTTTACGGCCCGCAAATTCACTCTAATTCCTCAAGTTGGTACTGAACAATCCGCAACTAGCCAAATATTATATAAATTAATCAATACGTGCTCAAAAGTTCATAATTTAACAATTAGAGTGGTTCCCAACCCAAATTGAAAGATTCTTAAAATTCGCCCATGGGTCTACGTGCCCAGATTCTAGAAACTTTCGAAGATAAATGCTACTCATAACCTCACGAATTCAAACATATAAATTTTTCCCAATTCCATAGTCATTTTCGTGGCCTAATCCCATTTTCATCAAAACCTATGCTTAACTAAACCTATAATTTCTACATGTTTTATTTTATTAATATACCCAAAATTCATTTATTAAACTCACATTCGGTGGGAATTACTTATCTTATGAGGATAGGCGAAACATTCCTCTCCAAGATCTCCAAAGTTGACTTCTCTAAATGAAAAGGGGAAAAAGAGCCTAAGTCCGGATTAAATGGACCTCACTGCCTCTAGCGATTTCACATCTGTGGTAGCTTCGCCAATTTTACGGGAAATTATCCGCTTTTGCGGAACACGCACAATATCTAGCAGTGGTCACACCTATGGGAAAATTTTGCATCTGCGAGCCCGCTTCTACGGCTCGCCTCACGTGCCTACGATCCATGCCATGCTACCTTCCTCCGTGTCTATGATCCCCCAACACAGAAGCATGCCCACTTCTGTGGACACTGGTCAATCCACTCTCAACCGCTCTTGTGCTCGTTGGCTCGCACATGCGAGCTCACACCTGCTACTATTTTCTCTCATGTGAGAAAGCACCAGAACTATTGCTCCTTCAGAAATGATTCCAAGTCCAAACATATTTCATAGATCATCCGAATAGCACCCGAGGCCCATGGGGTCCCGTCCAATCACACCAACAAGTTTGTAAGCATAAAACATAATCGCTCAAACCCTCGAAATTCAGAAATAACATCAACACTAAACATAGCACCCCAAACCTAATCGAATCAACTTATGAACTTCAAGTTCTTGCAACTTGCTCCGAAAGTGCCGAATCATACTTAAAATACTCGGAATGACACCAAATTTTACGTGCAATTCACAATGTTGACTCAAGCCAAACTTAACCATTTTAATCCATCATTAATGAACTAAGTGTTCCAATTTCAACCCGAATCCTTCCAAACCCGAACTAACTATTCCCGTAATTCATAATATGATAAAAGCACATATGGGGAGTCTTAATTAGGAGAACGAGGATCTAGAAAGCAAAACGACCAGTCGGGTCGTGACATTCTCCACCTTTTAAACAAACGTGCATCCTCAAATGGGTCTAGAATCATACCTAGAGTGTCGAATAGGTAAGGATATCTGCTTCTCATGTCCACTTCGGTCTCCTAAGTCGCCTACTCGATTAGTTGGACCCTCCACTGAACCTTTACTGAAACAATCTTCTTGGACCTCAACTAGAAAACCTGCTTGTCAACAATGGCAACTAGCTCCTCCTCATAACCTAAACTCTCATCTAGCTGAATCGTGTTGTAATCTAGCACGTCCGACCTGTCGCATGATACCTCTAGAGCATAGAGACATGGAAGGCTGGATGAACGACAGACTAGGAGACAAATCAACCTCCCCAACTCGCCTTAACACTTCAAATGGACCTATAAACCTTGGGCTCAACTTACCCTTCTTCCCAAACCTCATGATTCATTTCATCGGCGAGACCTTCCAGAGAACCTTTTTGCCCACCTAAATGATAAATCATATGCCTTATGATCTACGTAACTCTTCTGTTTGGACTATGCTATGCGAAGTCTCTCCAGAATCAACTTTACCTTTTTTAAGGCATCCTTCACTAAATGAGTACCATATAACTTAGCCTCGCCGGGCTCGAACCATCCGATGGGCGAACGACATCACCAACCATAAAAAACCTCATATGAAGTCATCTCGATGTTGGAATGATAAGTGTTGTCGTAGGAAAACTCAGCCAATGGCAATAAAATATCTCACTAATATCCAAAGTCAATGACACATGCTTTGACCATATCCTCCAGAATTTGAACTATTTGCTCTGACCGCCTGTCAGTCTACGGGTGAAAAGCTGTGCTGAGCTCCACCTAGGTACCCAACTCGCTCTGAACTACTCTCAAGAAGTATGAAGTGAATTGAGAGCCTCTATCTGAAATGATAGAAATAGGTACACCGTGCAACCGAACAATCTCCTAATTGTAAGTCTGGGCCAATTTCTCTGAAGAATACGTAGTCATAACTGGAATAAAGTGTGTCGACTTGGTCATCCTGTTGTCACAGACCCAAACTTCATCAAACTTCCCGAAGTTCTCGGCAACCCAACTACAAAATCTATAGTAATACACTCGCATTTCCGCTCAGGTATAACCGTCTGATGGAGTAGGCCACCGATCATCTGGTGCTCATACTTAACCTGCTGTCAATTTAGACACCTTGCTACATACTCAACTACGTCCTTCTTTATCCGCCTCCACCAATAATGCTGCCTCAGGTCATGATATATCTTTGTAGCACTTGGATGAATAAAAACTGAGAACTATGTGGCAACTTTAAAATTTTCTCCATCAAGCCATCAATATTAGGAACACATAGATGACCCTAGAGTCGTAGAACACCATCCTCACAGATAGTAACCTCCTTGGATCCACCTCGTAGTACCATCTCTCTGAGAACCAATAAGTTTGTATCGTCATATTGACGAGCCTTGATCTACTCGAATGATGAAGATTGAGTGATGATGTATGCAAGAACTCGACTGGGCTCGTAAATATCTAACCTCACGAGTCTGTTAGCTAAGGACTGAATGTCCAAAGCAAATGGACTCTGCTCCGTTGAAATGAATGCCAAACTGCCTACACTCTCAGCCATTCTGCTCAAGGCATTCGCAACTAAATTCCCCTTGCCCGGATGATAAAGAATAGTTATATGATAGTCCTTTAGTAACTCAAGCCACATGTGCTGCCTCAGATTGAGATCTCTCTGTCTGAACAAATATTGTAGGTTGCGATGATTGGTGTAAACCTCACAGGACACCCCATAAAGGTAATACCTTTAGATCATAAAAGCATGAACTATCACGACCGAATCCAAATCATGTACGGGGTAATTCTTTTTGTGGGTCTTCAATTGACATGAAGCATATGAGATAACTAGCATCTCTTGCATCAATACACAACTCAAGCCAACACATGAAGCATCGCAATACACTATTTACATCCCTGAACCAGAAGACAACACTAACAACGGTGTTGGAGCTAGTGCGGTCTTGAGCTTCTGAAAGCTCGCCCCGCAATCATCGTACCATTAGAAAAGAGCACTCTTCTGGGTCAATCTAGTTAATAATGCGGCGATAGATGAGAAACCCTCCACAAAACGGTGTTAATAAATTGCTGACCCCAAGAAGCTCCTGATCTCGGTCATTGTGGTAGGGCGAGGCCAACTCTGGACTGCCTTGATCCTCCTACGATCTACCTTAATACCCTCCCCTGATAAAATATGCCCCAATAATGCCACATACTCTAACCAGAACTCTCACTTACAGAACTTAGCATATAGCTTCTATTCTTGCAAGGTCTCAAGCACCACTCTCAAATGCTACTTGTGCTCCTCCATGCTATGCGAGTAGATCAATATGTCATCAATGAAGACAATTGCGAATAAGTCAATATACAGCTGAAACACCCGGTTCATCAATTCCATAAACAACATCGGGGCATTGGTCAAACCAAATGACATCATTAAAAACTCAACTTTGTCCTTCTTCATCCCCTACCACCAATAATGCTGCCTCAGGTCGCGATATATCTTCGTAGCACTTGGAAAAATAGAATACTGAGAACTATGTGTTAATTTTAAAAGTTTCTCCCTCAAGACATCAATATTAGGAACACATAGATGACCCTGGAGTCGTAGAACACAATCCTCACCGACAGTAACCTTCTTGGATCCACCTCATAGTACCATCTCTCTGAGAACCAATAAGTGTGGATCGTCAAATTGACGAGCCTTAATCTACTCGAATGATGAAGACTAAGCGATGACGTATGCAAGAACTCGATTGGGATCGTAAATATCCAACCTCTCGAGTCTGTTAGTTAGCTTTCTTGTGGTATCTTGCCCTGTTCTTTACTACTGTGGTATCAGAGCCAGCCCATTCTTTCGGAGGGAGGAACAGTTTTCTAAATATGTCTGAGTCATTTCCATCATCCTCTTCTTCTTCTCTTGCAAAAATGAATATGTCTCCCACTTTACATAAAACCTTACCCAAAAAATATGATTACCTCTATGAAGTAGATATCCTACCCGATGAACAAAAAGTATCTTCCACTGAACTACCCCTCATAAACCCTTACTCAGCGTTTGCCAAAAAATCTTTTGCACCCTGGACCCAAATTCGTTCCTTAGTCCAACATAGACCAAAAGGAGTCAAAGAATATGTTGCCGCCTCAAAACTTGACCAGCATCCTATTCTTGCCACTCGAGAGGAACAATTTATCACCCTTCAAATACCGGATGATTTTCCTAGGCAATGGAGAGCTCATGGTTTTACCCATATCCATTTTGGTGCTGTTCGAATCGCTTTAACATATCATGGAAGAAAAGGTCAATCTGTTGTAGCTCGACTTTCTCTTCTAGATACCCGATATTTGGAGTACCAACACGCAAACTTGGGTACTGCCGAAGTTACCCTGAATGCTGGAACTGTCTTCATAACTATCTTTCCAAATTTCAACATGTCCCTTTATGACCCGTACCTAACCGAAGCCTTAAAAATCCAAGTACAAATCCAAGGAGCACCACAAGCTAAAGATTCTATCCAAGCAACCCTTCACCACCAAATGGCATGGCGAGTCCAAAATCATGCCATGGATCTTTGTCTACCCGGAGGAGAAAATGCTTTACTCTTAAATATTGATGCTACCAAAGGAAACACCATGTGCACCCAAATACCCAGACAAATTTCCAGAGATGAACTTGTCAAAATCCTTCCCGATTCATGGATCACAAATTATGAGAAGCTAAGAGAATCAGAGGAATCTCTGCAATCTAGTGAACCAACTTTTACCAAAAGAAGTGACAAAACCGTTTGCATAAGCTTTGACCATTCCCATCTCAAAAAACCCAATAAAACCATCTTTTCTTGCCAAATGATCCAACCCAAAGATACAACAGACACTTACCCAGAACCCGATGGAGAATTCTTCTGGAATATCCAAAGCATCATGGAAGAACATGACTGGTGCCAATATTTTGACAACGAAGGGAAAAGAATGTGGTGGTTCCAATGCCCTTTCACTGGACACTGCCCATGGGATCTCGGTTGCACCTGCCAAGATTGTATAGAAGATCCAGTTGGAGAATATAATGAACATCACCAGCGCAAATCTAAATCCAAGAAAAAGCGGAAAACTACTGAAAAAGAATTTCGGGCCAGATATGAAAATAAAGATCCTTCTATTGGCTCATTAAGCCGTCCAGGTAAATATGAATTTCTTGTCAGTTACAAACCCCAAGAATGGCCGAAACTTCCTGAAAAATTCACCCCTAGCCGGGAGGATAGTGAAACCATGCCCAAATCCGAACCAACATCATCTCACACCCCAAAACCTAAAAAGCCACCTAAGCCTAAAACTCCATCAATCCAAAGTTCCACACACCCGCAAATATTCATGATGAGCCCTTCAAGTTCTAGTCACTCCCAAGATTTTCCTCCACTACAACCTTTTGAAAAGGAGGGTATCGGCCATGCTCCAAAAATCCCCAAAAAGAACATAGTACTACCGTCTGGAGAAAAAACCCCAACAAGTGATATTGAAGCAACAATGAACTGGCAATCAGAAAATTCCATCTGCCAGAACAAAGTGCTCGATAATATTGGAAACACCATAAAAAATGTGGCCCATGCACAAAACAAGTTGATGAGCAAAGTGGAAACAATTGAGAAAAAGGTGGAGCGGTCATCGTCTCAACATGCAGGACTGATCAAAGCTTTGGAATTAAGGTTGGCAAATTTACAATATGAGATTTGTCCGCCAGGAACTTCACTTTTCCAATTTTTCCAACAACAACAACAGGAGACGATTTCCCTTAAAGAACAAATTCAGCTTCTGAGAAATGATCACTATGAGCCACAAAGAACCTCATCATTCTCTTCAAAACCTACCTTCTTCCCCATGCCATCACGAGCATATTCACCACCCAAATTAGACCATACCTTCTCTACTTTTCCATCGACCTCAAAAAATCCAATCTCTTTCACCCGACCAACAAAAGAAGAAGATGATTTTGATATCGCAAAAATGGTTTGGGAAAGGAAAGATGCCCTTGCAACAAAGAAACAAACCAAGAAAAGGCGTGACCAAGGAGAAAGTTCAAAAGAATCAAATCTTGACAATCTGATGATTTCCGACCAGAAGGCTCCAGACTTCTATGTCTCTCAGCCAAGATACATATCAGAAGAAGATACCCCATGGTCAGAATCACTAAACTCATCAGAAGACGAATCCATGGAAGATAGTTCTCAAGAAAGCAATGAATCCACAACGGAATCTTCCGAAGGAGATGATCCCCCAATATTTGTAAACCAGCCAAGAGATCCAGAAATATCTGAAGTAGATGATGAACAAGAAGGCATGATGGATGAACCAATCCCTGAAAGAAGATATGAGCCTATGGCGTCAAAGCTAGTTGGAACCGGTTTCCACACTTTCACCTTAGATGATGTCAAGGTTTCAAAATGGCCTCAATGGATCCAAGACTTCTATACTTGGATGGTGACCAGAAATTTGGTGGAGCGAGAAAAGTATATCATCCTTTCAGAACTCACTTCACGATTTTCAGGAATCCTCAGAGACTGGTGGAATGCACTAGGAATTCAAGACAAAAATGCTTTTCTTACTTCCCAGGATTTTGCTTTCAACATCAGAATCCTACATGAAGTTTTTTGCGGAGATGCTGGCCAAAGACAGGAGAAAATGCGGAAGCAACTCTTCGAGATGAAGTGCGTGTCATTCGACAGAAATGACATTGATAGACATTTTCAAAAAATGGCAAAGATATACTTCGAGATTGGAGGAGATATCAATCTAAAGCAAGCCTTTGTATCTTCTCTTCCAAAATTGCTGGCAAGTCGAACCATGACCATCATTGAAGAAAAGTTCCAGTCCATAACCATCCCACAAATTGGTTACATCAGGCAAGCTATTTTCGTCGCATTGGATGATATCTGTACGAAGCGCTCTGCTCTAAAATAAATTATCCAACACAATCCAGCGCTTGACAAAGCATGCCGCAAATCTGATCTAATCACCGGATCAGGATGTTCTTGCCGCATATCTAGGCGAAGGAGAGAATTCGGAAGGTTCAAATGGCCAAGAATTCCAGATGGAAAGTCAAGGTCCAAGAGACGCACAAAATATTTCAGACGGAGAAGACCAGGAAATTTTCACAAAAAGAACAGGTGTTTTATTTGCCATAAGATTGAACATTTTGCAAAAAATTGTCCACAATCAAGAAGGTCTGTCAAACTCATTCAAGAGATTGAAGATTACAATGGTATACATCTTGGAAAGGAGGAGGACCTTGAATCCATATTCTCTGTGGATGATGAACCTAATGAAGAAACTTTATTCTCCCTTGATATCTATGAAGAGCAAGGCAATTACCAAATCTCAGAACCAATAATCGAGGCTAGAGAGGAGATCAATGCTCTTACTGTTGAGTAGAAGTCAAAATCTATTCATCCAAGTGGGACAAACCAACTCGAGTTATTGCTTTCATTGATACCGGAGCTGCTTTCTCACTTATAAATCCAGCTGTTTTTCCTGAAGATCAATGGGTACCACATTTTAAGGATTTCAACATTGCATCAAATGCGATCCTAACAACAACTGTCATTACAAAGCACCCGATCACCATTGAGTTCTTCCCAGGATTGAAGCTCAGGACGAAGCTGCTAGGATCTGATGTACCAGGAAAAGATCTTATTATTGGATTCGATATCTACAGACAGCTCAGAGATCAGCTCCATATCAAGGCTAATGGGATAACTTTTAAAAAACAGTTCAGGCCCTATTCTGAAATCCCGAGGCTATTCCAAATCACTAAGGACGAACAGATCAAGGAGATCGAGCAAAATCTCATTGAACAATCATGTGCCGATTCCCACAAAGACTTCATGATGAAAGGGAAATGCCCTCTATGGAAAAATGAAGAATTTTTTATCAAGCTCCCTTTCAAGAAGAATGAAAACATCAATCCAACAAAAGCCAGTCATTCAGGGATGAATCCAGATCATCTGCAACTCGCAAAGAAAGAGTGTGAAGAGCTTTTGGAGTTTGAGCTGATAGAGCCATCGGATTCACAATGGGCATGCGAAGCATTTTACGTCAACAAAAGAGCTGAACAAACAAGAGGAAAACTCAGGTTAGTCATCAACTACCAGCCACTTAACCATTTCCTCCAAGATGACAAATTCCCTATCCCAAATAAACTCACCCTTTTCTCCCACCTAGCCAAGGCCAAATATTTTTCTAAGTTTGATTTAAAGTCAGGATTTTGGCAATTAGGAATCCACCCTGAAGAAAGACCGAAAACAGGATTTTGCATCCCCGATCATCACTTCCAATGGAAAGTTATGCCCTTTGGATTGAAAGCTGCACCTTCTTTATTCCAAAAAGCCATGATAAAAATATTCCAACCCATCCTCCATACCTCCCTAGTTTACATTGATGACATCCTGCTATTTAGTGTGACATTTGAAGAACATATCCACTTGCTTCATCAGTTTGAGGAATTGGTAACACAATACGGGATCATGCTCTCAGCAAAAAAGATGGTTCTTGCTCAAAAGGAAATTGATTTTCTTGGAATGCATTTTGTGCAAGGAGAATATAGTTCAGGACCCCATATATGTCAGGAACTACTCAAATTTCCGGATACCAACTTCACAACAAAGCAGATCCAACAATTTCTGGGCATAATAAATTATGTAAGAGATTTTATTCCAAATATCTCTACATACATTTCTCCACTTACAGAGATGCTCAAGAAAAATGCTCCTCCATGGGGAAAGAAACAAGATGAAGCAGTCCGGAAAATAAAGGAGATTTCTAAAAATGTCAAGTCCCTCTATATCCCTTCGGACGGTAAGAAGATATTGCAGACAGATGCCAGTAATGAATATTGGAGTGCTGTTCTATTTGAAGAAAACGATGGCCAGAGGAAAATATGCAGATACGCCGGTGGAAAGTTCAAAGATGCCGAGCAACATTATCACTCCACTTTCAAGGAAATTCTTGTAGTAAAGAATGGAATCAAGAAATCAATTTCTTCCTTATTCATACAGAATTCCTGATTGAAATGGATATGAAGGCTTTCCGAAGATGATTCATCTAAATGCAAAAATTATTCCCAATCCTCAGATTCTCAGGTGGGCTCAATGGTTCTCTCCATACAAGTTTCAAGTCAGGCATCTGAAAGGAAAGGATAATATTCTCGCAGATTTTCAGTCCCGACCGGAAGAATTTTCAAGGAGATTTTCCCCAGCAAAATTGAAGTCAAAGGAAAAGCTAATCGGTCACATCTTCATGTTTTCCAGTTTACCAGGAACAAGTTTATTAAAGCCAGCAGATCATCCGCCGGAATTGTTCAACCTCATGGATCCCTTTGATCCATCAATTCTTATTGAAAGAAGAACTTATTATGAGCTCGAGGTTTTCCGACAACATGGAGGATCTATTCTCAAGCCTTACGGAGTGAATCCGGAATATCCGTTCGCCATATATTCATAGCTCAAGCCAAGGATTTTCCACAAGAACTATTATGGTTTTTATGGTACCTATGCCATCAGTATTATATTTTCATGGAATTCAAATGCAACGTCTTCAAAGAGTTTGATAACATTGCACCAGCTCTTAGAATATTTTTGCAATGGTTCAAACCTAGAAGATACTGGATTAAATGTTTCAGTGATTCCTACATAGCAAAGGTGTTCATGTTTCATAGGCCAGTAAAGGTTATTAATAGAAAAGTCCAGGCACAAGCTGAAGCATCATTTTGGTGGAAATTTCCCGTGTCCATTTTATCTATGGAGGAAGAATATAGCGAGGCACAAAGAATCCTTTTTCAACAAAATAGATGCATCCCGAGAGAAATATGGCCAAAAGATTGGGCAAGCTGGAATTATACAAACAGTCATCCTCACTGGGAAAGAGTCCGGGTAGCAGCAAAAGAATACCAAACTCCATACGAAGTCATCCGAGAAAAGATCACTCAAGACATTTCCAGACTAAGGCTGAGGATTACATCTTTCAATCCAAAAGAGAAAGAGCACTGTGAAGAATGGCCGTCAAGTTCCAGGCGTTACTACACAAGGTCATTGAAAAGATGCCTAGAAGACAATCATGGAATCATCAAAGAATAATTAATTGATTTCCTACTAATCCCCCATAATCCTAAATTAGCCACCAAAAAACCTCAAAAATATCCTACCCATGTCAAGACAAATTTTCCACATCTTTCCATACTATCCGGGCCCCGCTTCAACTTGTTTTCACATGTTTAGACATGCCTCCACATGCTTCGTCACATGCATCATCATGCTTTCACATGGCGTCACATGCTCCCGCATATTTTCACATGTTACACCATGTATATTTCACCCGTTTCACATGTTTTCGGTTGTTTTTTAGTTGTTTGCCTAAAGTCCTTCACATGTTTAGAAGGACCCACTTGTAGGATAAGTTTGCCATGTAAGATAGGTTTATTTTATCTATTAAGTTTGTCTTGTAATAACCTCCTAGTCCTATATAAAGGAGGCCTTGTAGTACCGGTAGGATCATCTAGCAATCATCCTGTAAATCTTCAAAAATCCTTTGTGAAATACTACTTATGAGTGCTTTCTAAATTTCTCTCTTGTTCTTTCTTTCGAATGGATGGAAAGGCCGGCCCATGTATGAAAAATAGGGCAAGTATACTGTAAGAAAGTTATCTTATTATAGTACGAAAGTTTTCTGAGTTATAAACAGCTAATTTGGTTATAGTACAAAAGTTTTCCGAGTTGTGTAGCTTGGCAAGCTGTCCCTTATGGGTTGTTGAAGCCAGCCCCGTTTGTAGGAAAACTTTTGAGACTATAAACAAATTAACTGTTTGTGTAGCTTGGCAAGCCGTCCCTTATGGGTTGTTGAAGCCAACCCCTTTTGTAGGGAAACTTTCGTATTTATGGTATAGTTAGCTTTCTTGTGGTATCTTGCCCTGTTCTTTACTACTGTGAAGCATTCGCAACTATATTCCCCTTTCCCGGATGATAAAGAACGGTAATATCATAGTCCTTTAGTAAATCAAGCCACATGTTCTACCTCAGATTTAGATGCCCCTGTCTGAAAAAATGATGCATGTTGCGATGATCGGTGCAAACCTCACAGGCTTCCACAAAGATAATGCCTCTAGATCTTAAGAGCATGAACTATCACGGCCAAATCCAAATCATGAATGGGGTAATTATTCTCGTGGCTCTTCAGCTGACATGAAGCATATGAAATAACTCGCCCCTCCTGCATCAATATACAATCCAAGCCAATACATGAAGCGTCGCAATACACCATTTACATCCCTGAACTGCAAGACAACACTAATAATAGTGTTGTAGTCAGTGCAATCTTGAGCTTCTGAAAGCTCGGCCCGCTATCATCGAACCATCAGAATGGAGCACCTTTGTGGGTTAATCTAGTCAAAGATGTTGCGATACATGAGAAACTCTCCACAAATCGATGATAATAAACTGCTAACCCCAAGAAGCTCATGATCTCGATCACTGTGGTAGGGCAAGGACAACTCTGGACTGCCCTGATCCTTCTAGGATCTACCTTAATACCCTCGCCTGATGCAACATACCCCAATAATGCCACATACTCTAACTAGAACTCGCACTTACAAAACTTAGCATATATCTTCTATTCCTACAAGTTCTGAAGCACCACTCTCAAATGCTACTTGTGCTCCTCCTTTCTATGCGAGTAGATCAATATGTCATCACTGAAGACTGGCAAACGAGTCATTATACATCAAGAACACCGGGTTCATCAAATCTATAAACGATATCGAGGCATTGGTCAAACCGAATGAAATAATTATAAACTCAACTCCGTCTTTCTTCATCTGCTGCCACCAATAATGTTGCCTCAGGTCGCGATATATCTTCGTAGCACTTGGATGAATAGAATACTGAGAATATGTGATAACTTTAAAATTTTCTCCCTCAAGCCATCAATATTAGGAACACATAGATGACCCTGGAGTTGTGGAAAACCAACCTCATCGATAGGAACCTCCTTGGATCCACCTCGTAGTACCATCTCTCTGAGAACTAATAAGTGTGGATTGTCGTATTGATGAGCCTTAATCTACTCAAATGATGAAGACTGAGCGATGACGTATGAAAGAACTTGTCTGGGCTCGTAAATATGCAGCCTCACGAGTCTATTGGCTAAGGGCTGAATGTCCAAAGCAAATGGCCTCTCCTTCATTGAAATGAATGCCAAACTGCCTACACTCTCAGCCTTTCTGCTCAAGGCATTTGCAAATACATTCCCCTTGCCCGAATGATATAGAATGGTAATATCATAGTCCTTTAGTAACTCAAGCTACATGTGCTGCCTCATATTGAGATCCCTCTATCTGAACAAATACCACAGGTTGCAATGAATGGTGTAAACCTCACAGGAAACCCCATAAAGATAATGCCTCTAGATCTTAAAAGCATGAATTATCAAGGCCGAATCCAATTCATGTACGGGTAATTCTTCTCGTGGGTATTCAACTGACATGATACATATGAAATAACTTGCCCCTCTTGAATCAATACACAACCCAAGCGAACACCTGAAGCATCACAATACACTATTTACAACCCTGAACCGGAAGACAACACTAATAATGATGGTGTAGTCAGTACGGTGTTGAGCTTACGAAAGCTCGCCCCACAATCATCGAACCATCAGGATGGAGCACCCTTCTGGGATAATCTAGTCAAAGATGTTGTGATAGATGAGAAGCCCTCCACAAATCGGTGATAATAAACTGCTAACCCCAAGAAGCTCTTGATCTCGGTTACTGTGGTAGGGCGAGGCCAACTCTAGACTGCCTTGATCTTTCTAGGATCTACCTTAACACCCTCGCCTAATGCAACATGCCCCAAGAATGCCACATACTCTAACCGGAACTCGCACTTACATAACTTAGCATATATCTTCTATTCCTACAAGGTCTTAAGTACCACTCTCAAATGCTACTTATTCTCCTCCTTTCTATGCGAGTAGATCAATATGTCATCAATGAAGACAATGGAAAACGAGTCACTAAATAGACAAAACATCTGGTTCATCAAATTGATAAACGACATCGGGGTGTTGGTCAAACCGAATGACATCATTGGAAACTCAATTATGTCATTGTTCATCCACCAATACCAATAATGTTTCCTTAGGTCGCGATACATCTTCGTAGCACTTGGATGAATAGAATATTGAAACTATGTGCCAACTTTAAAATTTTCTCCCTCAAGCCATCAATATTAGGAGCATATGATGACCCTGGAGTAGTAGAACACCATCATTACCGATAGTAACCTCCTTGGATCCACCTCATAGTACCATCTCTCTGAAAACCAATAAGTGTGGATCGTTGTTGGCGAGACTTGATCTACTCGAATGATGAAGAATGAATGATGACTTATGCAACAACTCGACTGGGCTCACAAATATCCAACCTCACGAGTCTGTTAGCCAAGAACTGAATGTCTAAAGAAAATGGACTCTCCTCCGTTTAAATGAATGCCAAACTGCCTACACTCCCAGTCTTTCTACTCAAGTCATTCGCCACTACATTCCCCTTGCCCAGATAATAAAGAATGGTAATATCATAGTCCTTTAGTAACTCAAGCCACATATGCTACCTCAGATTGAGATCCCTCTGTCTAAATAAATGTTGCAAGTTGCGATGATCGATGTAAACCTCACAGGACACCCCATAAGATAATGCCTTAAGATCTTAAAATCATGAACTATCATGGCCGAATCCAAATCATGTACATGGTGATTCTTCTCATGGGTCTTCAACTGACATGAAGCATACAAAATAACTCGCCCTTCCTGCATCAATACACAAACCAAGCAAACACATGAAGCATCACAATACACTATTTACATCCCTGAACCAGAAGACAACACTAACAACGGTGTTGGAGTCAGTGTAGTCTTGAGCTTTTGAAAGCTCGCCCCGCAACCATCGGACCATCAGAACGGAGCACCCTTCTGGGTCAATCTAGTCAAAGATGTTGCGATAGATGAGAAGCCCTCCACAAATCGGCGAGAATAAATTGATAACCCCTAAAGCTTCTAATCTCGGTCATTGTGGTAGGGCGAGGCCAACTCTGGACTGCCTTGATCTTCCTAGGATCTACCTTAATACCCTTGCCTGATACAAAATGCCACAAGAATGCCACATACTCTAAATAAAACTCGCACTTTACAGAACTTAGCATATAGCTTATGTTCCTGCAAGGTCTGAAGCACCACTCTCAAATGCTACTTGTGCTCCTCCTTTCTATGCGAGTAGATCAATATGTCATCAATGAAGACAATGCCAAACGAGTCAATATACAGTCTGAACACCCGGTTCATCAAATCCATAACGCCATCGGGGCGTTGGCCAAACCGAATGACATCATAAGAAACTCAACTATGTCATTCTTCATCCGGCGCCACCAATAATGCTACCTCAGGTCGCGATATATCTTCCTAGCAATTGGATGAATAGAATACTGAGAATTATCCGCCAACTTTAAATTTTTCTCCATCAAGCCATCAATATTAGGAACACATAGATGACCCCGGAGTCGTAGAATACCATCCTCAGCGATAGTAACCTCCTTGGATCCACCTCGTAGTACCATCTCTTAGAGATCCAATAGGTGTGGATCTTCGTATTGACGAGCCTTGATCTACTCGAATGATAAAGACTGAGCGATGACATATGCAAGAACTCAACTGGGCTCGTAAATATCCATCCTCACGAGTCTGTTAGCCAAGGACTGAATGTCCAAATCAAATGGCCCCTCCTCCATTGAAATGAATGCCAAACTACCTACACTCTCAGCCTTTGTGCTCAAGGCATTCGTAACTACATTCCCCTTGCCCGGATGATAAAGAATGGTAATGTTATAGTCCTTTAGTAACTCAAGCCATATATGATGCCTCATATTGAGATCCCTCTATCTGAACAAATGATGCAGGTTGTGATGATCGGTGTTAACCTCACCGGATACCACATAAAGATAATGCCTCTAGATCTTAAAAGCATGAACTATCAAGGCCGAATCCAAATCATGTACGGGTTAATTCTTCTCATGGGTCTTATGCTGAGATGAAGCATCCTGCATCAATACACAACCCAAGCCAATACATGAAGCATCGCAGTACACTATTTTCATCCCTATACCGGAAGACAACACTAATAACGGTGTTGTTGTCAGTGCGGTCTTGAACTTCTGAAAGCTCTCCCTGCAATCATCAAACCATCAGAACGGAGCACCCTTCTGGGTCAATCTAGTCAAAGATGTTGCAATAGATGAGAAGCCCTCCACAGATCGGCAATAATAAACTACTAACCCCAAGAAGCTCCCTATCTCGGTCACTGTGGTAGGGCGAGGCCAACTCTGGACTGCCTTGATCTTCCTAGGATCTACCTTAATACCCTCCCCTGATACAAGATGCCCCAAGAATGGTACATACTCTAACCAGAACTCGCACTTACAGAACTTAGCATATAGCTTCTATTCCTGCAAGGTCTGAAGCACCACTCTCAAATGCTACTTTTGCTCCTCCATGCTATGCGAGTAGATCAATATGTCATCAATGAAGACAATGCCAAACGAGTCAATATACAGCCAGAACACCCGGTTCATCAAATCCATAAACGACATCGGGGCGTTGGTCAAACTGAATTACATCATTAGAAACTCATAGTTTCCATTAAGGGTATACAAAAAAATTAATAAACCACACCAAACCGCTAATCCGAATCAAATCAGGAAAAAAAACCCTCGATCATGGGTTGGTTTGATTTGGTTTAGTGTTGAGAAAAATAACCCAACCAAAATTGGTTTGGTTTGGTTTTAATTAAAGAAAATCAAACCAACCCGATATTATATTTATTTAATTTTTACAAATATTTATACATATAAATATTTATTTTTTAATACAATTCATAAATATTTCTTAATTTTTTTATAGTTTTATTTTTAAATATATTATTTCAAGTTTGGAATTAATATTCTTGAATAGTCCAATAAATTTTATAGTTCATAAAGGTAGTAATTCAAACAAACCTCATATCAATACTAATGCTAACAAAGAAAATTCAATTCAACACTAGAAATGACAATAGTGTTGGATATCTATTTTTTAAGTTTTGTATTGTTTATATTAAAAATGCATAACTTAGTTTATCTTTTTCTTTAGTGCTTAGTTGTGTAACTAATATACTTATAATTGTACTTATTTTAGCATGAATTATATAGTACTTTTAGATTATGTTAATATTTATTATGGCTTATTACCTATTAATATTTTCTTTATGGATTTTAGTATTTTTGTTATTGAATATTTTAGTACAATGCTATGACTCATCTCATATTATTGTATTATATTTTTTAAAAATACATTATATAGTTGTATCCTTGTAAGACTAGAGAAATATATGGAGCACAAGTTATATATTTGTGCTATGAAGACTTATCAGGAATCCTAAATAGCTGGTGGATAGTAGGAGCTCTCTAAAATGGCGCTAAAATAGGGTCGCACTGGAGCACCCTGAGAAGGTGCTGATGTTGGATAGGTGGTCCAACTAGACCGTCCCCTCACAAACTGAGCTCTTCCCCCAAAACGCAGCATCACTGAACCATCTAGAGTATTAAAATCGCATGTCCCTTAGTGTATGCACTCGGCCCTACTAATAAATACCATCGATCCTCCAAGCTATCTCCATAACCTGCTCGAAAGGAGTCCTCATCTCAACCTCTCGGGCTATAGTAAACAAAATAACATAGTGCGAATCTATAATGAACCTCCGCACTCTCTTTGCATCAGTGGGGAGTATCATAAGTGCATTGAGAGACAACTCTGAGAATCTCGCCTCGTAGTCAGTCACGAGCATCTAACCATGTTGTAGCCGCTCGAACTGACCCCGTAACTCTTCCTTCTGAGTGGGTAGGATATATCTCTCTAGAAAGGTACATGTGAACTGGTCCCAAGTCAAGGAAGAAGAATCTACTGGCCTGCTGAGAAGATAGGATTGCTACTATCTACAAGCCCTGCCCTCCACCTAAAAGGTGGTAAAGTCCACCCTGTCGGAATCTACTATCCTCATGTTGTGCAGTCTGTCCCTTTAATGATTAATAAAGTCCTAGCAGTTCTCGTGTTTCTCACCTCCAAAGGCAGGAGGATGTAGCCTGGTCCATCTATCTAATAGCTTCTAAGCTTGCCGACTGCAGCTGTTCTAGGCTTAGGTATAGCCGCTACAATTGGCTGAGCTCCACCCACATGTAGTGCACTAGGGGTCTGATATACAGTAATTGTATGCCCTGTAGCCTGAGTAGTAAGTGTCTGCTCTCCCTCTCCCACCTGAGATATGGCTAGGTCTACAAGAAATAAACCAGTCTGCGTCATAGATTCTATAAAATGCAGCATGCGGCCCATGACCTCCTGGTATCCTGGTGCGGACATGAAATTTGCTTGGCTCGATCTGCTGCAGGTACATCACTCTGCTCCTTACTAGCATGATCCTCAATTCGATCCACTGGTGGCACAACATGAGCAACTCTAGGATGCCCTCGTCCTCTAG
Source organism: Nicotiana noctiflora (assembly GCA_032618575.1). Classification (NCBI taxonomy): domain Eukaryota; kingdom Viridiplantae; phylum Streptophyta; class Magnoliopsida; order Solanales; family Solanaceae; genus Nicotiana; species Nicotiana noctiflora. The sequence continues at coordinate 51,897 of JASVEL010013419.1, read as the reverse complement.
CACGAGCTGGAGCCCTCCCTCGACCTCTAACAACATGGGGAGCAGCTCATCAACGGTTTGGTACATTTGCAACACACATTCTCACCATCCATGAGAGAATAAGATAAAGATACCTAGCACAACATTAACTGCACGATAGGAGACAAAGAAGGAGAAATTTTCCTAACACCCTATAGCCCCTCTAAGTAAGTATAGACATCTTTGCACCGATCTGCTAGTCTCTATTAAACCTGATCATGACTTGTGAGACCTACGTGAACCTAGTGCTCTGATACCAAGTTGTCACGATCTAAATTTTTCCTTGAGGCCGTGATGGCGCTTTAAGTCTTCGCTAGGCAAGCCAATAGTGAACTAGACATGTTTTTGTTTTTTAATTAATTTCAAAGTCATTGTTTTTTTTTTTTGTTAAAAAGATGAAAAGTGGAAAATTATAGTAAAGTAAAGAGTTAACTAGTGAAGGAGCAAATGTAGTGAAATAAATTCTCAAACATATAAAGTGTCTCCTAAAATATTCCCAAAATTCGGTGTCACAAGTGTATGCGCATCTTGTACAATATACAGAACACCTACGTTATGGTCCAAAATAAGATAAACGGAATGTAAATACAAAAGAGATGCTACGGGTGCTACTGAACAGACTCAGAGAGCAGCTCACCACTATGCCTTGGGGTATAGGGGTGCACGCCTGAATGACTACCATATGCATTTGCCTCAAGTCCTGCACGATTAGCGCAGAAGTGTAGTATGGGTATATGAACATCATGTACCCAGTAAGTATCCAGTCTAACCTCAAAGAAGTAGTGATGAGGGTTCGACATTGATACTTACTATGGTCCAATAAATAAATATGATTTTTTTCAATAAGCATGGTATACATCAATAATAATAATAATAATAATAATAATAATAATAATAATAATAATAACAACAACTCAATAAATAAGTGATTCTTTAAAGAAAAGTCAATCTAAAATATGCACTAACACATACTAACTTCAACAATTATGGGCCATTAAGTAAATTATAATTTCTCAAGTCATAAAAATAATATCAAGTGTGATCCGACTCCGAACATTATCACACACGATTTATGCTATACGGCCCGATCCATAACAATGGGTACACCGACGAGGATCTACTGGGTACTAATCATAGATGCATCTATGGTACTGCCGAGGCATTTGACCCACTCCACAAGAAGAGAGAAGACACTATTAACATCCGATTTAAAGGCTATCACAAGACTAATTCATAAGGAAACACAATTTCTATCAATGGCTAAGAAATTCGCCAAAACACAAAATAAGTGAAGTTCGGTCTTTACGAATCCTTTAACAAGTTTCAATACAAATTTAGCATTTAAATTAACAAGTAGAGTGCAAACAATACAAGTATTTCATGATAGGATTTTAGAACTACCTGGACTTAAGAACGATTTGTAGCTACGCACCGACTCTCGTCACTTCGTGCGTACATAGCACCCATAATTAGAAGAAAATAGCACTTTAAAATACCTATGGGGTAAATTCCCTCTTGCATGGTTAGGCAAGAGACTTACCCCGTTCCAAAGCTCACTTTTCGGCCCACAAATTCACTCTAAAGTCTCTAGTTGGTGTCGAACAATCCGAAACTAGAAAAATATTATATAAATTAACCAATACATGCTCAAAAGTTCACAATTTAACTAATAAAGTGATTTCACAACCCAAATTAGAAGATTCTTAAAATTCATCCCCGGGCCCACGTGCCCAAATTTCGGAAATTTTTGAAGATAAATGTTACCTATAACCTCGAACTAAAACAATTAATTTCTTTCCAATTCCATAGTCATTTTCATGTCATAGTCCCATTTTCATCAAAGTCTAGATGTTTCAACTAAACCCATAATTTCTACATTTTCCATGTTATGAATCTACCAAAAATCTGTGTATTACACTTACATTAAGTGGAAATTACTTACCTCGTGATGATAGGCAAAAACCCCCTTTCCAAGAGCTCCACGGTCGACTTCTCTAAATTAAAATGGGGGAAAAAGATCCTAAGTCTGGATTAATGGACCTAATTGCCTCCAACGATAAAATATGCGCCAGCTTTGCCGCTTAGGCAGGCAATAATCCGTATTTGTGGAACATGCACGGTCCAACACTCATCGCACCTGCAGAAAAATTATGCATCTGCAAGCCCGCTTCTCAGCTCGCCTCACGCACCTGCGATCCATGCCATGCTACCTCTCTCCACATCTACGATCCCCCATTGCGGGAAGAAAGTACGCTTCTGTGGACACTGGCCAGCCCACTGGTAGCCGCCTTTGCGAACCCATGACCGCTTCTGCGGTCTTAACGAAATCTCAGGACCGCTTCTGCGGTCTCCAACTGCTTTTACGGAGTCCGCTTTTGCGGAAAATAGTCCGCTTTTATGAAAAATGCCCAGGCCTCAAATGGCTGCTTTTGCGATCACCCAACCACATCTGCGTGACCGCTTAAGCGGCTCTTCAACCGCAGAAGCCTCAAAACCTGCTGCAAACTCCAAACATCTCAACTCCTGATAATCATCCGAATTCACCCCGAGGCCCCCTGGACCCCAACCAAAAACACCAGCCCACTCTAAAATATGAACTTGTTCCAATCATAAAAACACGACCATTAACACAAAAATCACCAAATCACGACGGATTCAAGCCTAAATTTAACTAAAACTTTTGAATCTCACATTCGATCAAAAGCCCGACTAAACGACATTTGAATGACCTGAAAATTTGCAAACATATCCAAATCACCTAACGAAGATACTTCAACTCTCGGAATTCCATTCCGACCCTCGGATCAAAATCTCACCTACCAACTGGAATCTGACAAAATTCAAACTTCGCCAATTCAAGCGTAATTCTACACCGAACCTCCAAATTCAATTCTGATCGCACTCCTAAGTCACAAATAATCCCCCGAAGTTAACCGACTACCAAAATTCACATCCGAACCCTCTAACCACATAGTCAACTTTTGGTTGACTTTTCTAATACAAGCTTCCTTCTAAGAGGCTATGTGCCTTATTTCAACTAAAACCAATTCAATTACACCGATCAACTCTAATACTTACATTGAGACATGAAGCAACACAATAAGGGGAAATAGGGAAGTAACTCACATGATAACATGCCGGGTCGTCACATCCTCCCCAACTTAAACAAACGGTCGCCCTCGAGTATGCTCTGAGTTGTGCTAGAAGCAACCCAATAGCTGAACGATTTTACCAAGAATATACTCGGGGTGATCCCACGTCACCCTATCTTAAATAGGTCTGATAACACAATATAGCTGGAATTTCACAGTCCATCTAAACCATAAACCACATTGCACTTTCCGAAATCATACACTAGATCCGAACCCCACGTCTATACTAAGAATAAACCTGAACCGACTGTAATAATCCATACTTACCACTCAAGGTGAGATCATATGATATACTGAACAACCCGAACACTTGAGATGATAGCCTCTATTCATAGCAATTGCCCACAATAACCAAATACCGATAGAAAAACCTTTTTATTAGCTAAAGACTTATTCCAACACTTTCATATACTACCAACGACAATTGAAACACGCGATATACCGAACCCATACCTCATGTCAACCATTCATGAATCCATTTCCCTTCTGGATGATACTACAACAGATTATGGAGCCAAACCTCGATATTACCTCTCTAACAAGTTGAAATCAAATATGCTCGTACTCATTAATGACTCCAACGATCATCTCGACTATAACACACCACGCTGGTGACATGACAACTCAACATTGGCCTAAGCCACAACGTGCACAACACATGCACCAATAAGAAACGATCTGAACACACTCAAATCATGATAACTGACTCAAACAAAAGAGTTGTACCTCAAGCTCAACAGTACCATTACAACACAAAATTGAGATCCCGTCTCACATCATAAAAATAGAGTACCTGAATCCTCCTCGAAAGGTCATAACTTCACGTGGCCTTGCCACAACATGCGATTCTATCCAAACACTATTACCCATGAAGTGCCTAGAGTCATGCTCAATACGATCAGCCACTCACAGATTGAGGTCAGAAACCACGCAATCCATCACACCCACGGCGAAGCAATTAATATACACTATTCAATCATGAAAGGACGCAACCGATGGGCTATTCGCCGAGCAACACCCAATAAGGATTTTCCTCAGAAACCAGGAAGCAAGGCATACAATGTAACATATAGAAAACTATTCTCCACATCACACTATTACGGCGTGCAACCCGATCCATGTAACATACCCGTGGCGGCGTGCCATCCGATCCAGACATATATCTCAGAAAAGGATATGCACATCGAGCTAAATTTGCTCATTACCATAAACACATATAGTCCCATGCCTAGCCACAAGAAATATATCCGAAAAGTCGCTCAATACCGAAACTGAACCATTGGTACAAACCTCTTCACTGGCATCCGCCACGAAGGCCCAATTAATAAAGCAATACTTGCTAGTCCTCCGCTGGTCTTTGCAATACAACTATCCCACTAGAACATAATCTGATGCACCTTGCCACGCAACCTGTGGCATTTTCTGGCATAGCCCATAACATATTAGTATAGACAACCTGACATTGGGACAACCAGTCTGCAATCTATTATCATAACCCAAATTTAACTTATCAAGCAAAGAAAGATCCACTCGGACCTCCAATTTCCAATAACCTCTAGATGATGTCGATACATACGATCTACAACCACTGCATAGTCGGTTCACAAGAACGTCTAATCTTCAACACATATAACACATATCAAGTATCCATTCATACCACGAAAGACATTCAAAAATTTCCCTCCACCATCAACAACTCAATTATCAATTGTCGATCCAACAAGAAAATGTCACAATACTACTAACGTATCATCAATTTACATCACCTTAATCATCTGAAGATCAATTCTTTACTCACCTGTGGCTGCCCGTGCTGCTCAAGAATTTAATGATTTCCCATTATGAATTGAACCAAAACATCGAACATGCAAATCTCAATTCTCCATATTATAACACATAGACCATATCACACCAGGATAACGTGAGGACTTCTATCTCTCTCTTGCATCGCAGACATCAATGCACTCAACTAGTCCAGAACTTTCATGATCCCATATAGAGCAAAAATTATTACACACTCCATGCTTCACATACCCATAGGAAATATACTCATCTTCAAACCACGGTAAAACACATCAAGAACTCTTTCACCCAATTACATTGCACAAGCTAAACTGCCAGGACTAAATCCTTCTATCCAAACAAAGCTAAGCAATCTGCCAGCACGCATAAGCTATGCAGCACAATACCTATGAGACTTATTACCTTGAACATATACAAAGAATTACTCATATCCTTATCATACTGATTCGATCTATTATCAAGTTATTCCATTTATCCAATTTCCTTTCTGATTCACCATTAATTTGATATTCTCCTTTGCTTTAGCGCCACATTACACCAACTCAGGTTTACCTCATGAGACTCGCACATAAGACCATCCAATCTAAGACCCATAGGCCAGCGTATACCCTCTCAAGCGTTTCCCCGAATTACCACATTCCAGAATGCTTTACTCCGAAGAACTTCCTGCGAATATGAATTCGTTACCATTACCTTCCAAATGCTGATACACGGAATCCCATGATTAACATAAAGTACCACAAGTCTTGATATCTTATAATGAAACACAATCCCTAGCCAGATGCACAACCTTAAGACACCTGATTATTACATGCAAAATCTAGAACACAATAAAACCATTCTCGAGAGTCATTCACTCTTATTAAACTGTAATTCACGTACCCTAAATGAACAGAACCACTCGTACCTTATTAGTACCCTGACACCACAAAACATGATCTCATAGAGATACAAACAGACATCTTTCTTCTCTTTACACTGAGCATTCATTATCAACAACATCTCACAAATTTCCTAATATTTCCTCACATTCATGAAAGCACCATATAAACTTTGTAAAAAATTTCCTTCACACGTGCCATCCTCGGCTCAATTTATGCAACCAGAACTGATCCGGCATCATCCCTCGAAACGGAATCAACATCGCACATAACCATGCAATCAGTTGACCAACAACAACGTCCCCAAATTAGCTTGAAGCCATATATCAAGACACTCTTAATAACTCATAACACTTTTACTCTAATGATTCCACAATGTTATAGTATGATTAAACTCAAGTCATTTACAATTGTGAATACACAGATCACCTAGCACTGACATTCTCTACAATCCTTGCATTCATTTCCACATCAGCCGAGTCCACTTTCTTAAGCGTCCGAATCCCTCAATTACAAGACATACCTCTAATTACACATAAGATATTTTAACATACACATAAGGATCATACCGCTCAAAAATACTCCAGAGGAGATAACCCACCTGCTTCGACTTATTTTAATATTTCAACATACCTTCCACCATCATATACGTTACACAATCAATTAGTCTTTCCGAGTCTCAACTCATACCACCATATGAAATGTACTCTACTTTCCAACTAAGAGACATGAAAATATTCTTCATGTGCCCATAACTTGGGGCTACGCAATAGATCGCAATAGGAAACAACACTTAACAGCTCATTTATTATCCAGCAGACTTATTCGTCACTACCAAAATAACATGGACACTACTGAAGACTTAAACCTACCAAATGATGAAGGGCCAATTCGGCTAATAAGGACATTACCGAACATATAAGTTCAAAACACTTGCTCACACAACCAGCACCTTGGTGCTTAAGTAGGCAAAGATCCAGCCTCAAGTTCTCTAGACTGGCCCAACATGAACTTGCGGAGATTATCTCTCGCCCCTTAATCGGGAAATCACAATCTATTAAGGCACACATACTACTGAACGCTCACGTGCGCACACAGACGTGTGGAAGGAATTTCAAGAGTTATTTCAAACTGATTCAAGTACGTACGATAAGAATTCCAAGAATGGGAAGTTTTCCTAAAGGTTATGCAGCCTCTTGAGGATAAATACAGACGTCTCCGTACTTATCCGCGAAACTCTACTAACCCTGGTCATGACTCGTGAGAGTAGTAATCTAGGCTCTTATACCAACTTGTCACAACCTAAATTCCATACCCGGTCGAGATGACATCTCTCGTGAAGACAAGCCACCCAACAACCCCAAATTCTCTTTTAATAGCTATTAACATAAATGAATAGAAATACTACTTAATGGCATTTAACTATTAATTTCATCCCAATACAACCCGACCGGGGTGTCACAAGTCACGAGCATCTAATGAGTAGGGACACTACTATTGGGCCAACAACATATATATATATATATATATATATATATATATATATATATATATATATATATATATATATATATATATATATATATATATATATATATATACAAGATAAAAACTAGAATACAAAGATGGAATGCGGTGCTTCGAACGCTGGCGGACACCTTGTTCAATTACCATAATATGGCCTTCAGTCCTGCTAATAACCCGTTACCGAGTGAACAAAACCTGCAACTGCACGCAAGGTGCAGGGAGTAAAGTAAGTACTTCCAACTCAGCGGTAATAAGAGAGAATAATAACTGAGTGATAAGAAAACTTGTATGGGCACACCAAAATGCTATAAAAAGCCAGTACACCCTTTTTGAGAAAGACTGTGATGCTATGAAAATCCTTTAGAAAATCTCAAAATCAGTTAAAAATCTCTTTTGCAAAATCTCCTTTTCAAATATCCTTTTTTCTTTTTCAACAGCCTAGCATATGAATGCTATATCAGATAGAGCAAATTGGCTCATAAATTGGCCCCTTGGGCACAGCATTCCTTAACATATAATACCAGGATATTTGGTCAACAAGGCAAATAACAATATGTATGCCGATAATATATGAGTGCTAAATGTCATGCCACGTAGTACAATAGGAGTAAATGCATGCAATGTAATTTATATGACTGCTGCGGTGGGCCGCCCGATCCATTTGGGTACCCGCGCTCACTGTGGGGGTTCAGACTCCGGAGGTGCTCCTACAACCCAAGCGCAATATCAATATCACACCGCTGCAGCGTGCATCCCGATCCATGCATGTATATGCATATTCACACATAACGCTCGAGGCTTGAAAGTCTCCTCCCATCACTCTCCATGCCCTCTTATATGGCCCCCGGCCTCAATCAGTCCAAAAATAGTCAAAAGCCCCTCGGGCATCAGTAAAATAGTAATGCTTAGCTCAAACAATAGTTCAAATATCAGTTAAAACTCCAAGTTTAAGTAAAATATAGCTGAGTTCATAGAATAGTGTAATCACATGGACTAAGTTCAAAAATATTTCAAATAGTGAGTGAAACAGTGATGATAGTTCATAAAGAGTTCAAATAATCGGCAATAAGCCCCAAGTATGGCAATGAGACTAGGTCATAATGATAACAGCAATTCATTTGCAAATACGCGGTAAAAACCAACAATCAGGACGGACCAAGTTACAATTCCCAAGGGTGCTCTACCCCACGCTCAGGTCTAGCGTGCAAGTTACCAAAATACAACACTAAGATGTGCAAGTTCGGGCTTTCAAACCCTCGGGATATCATTCTCAAGTATTACTCACCTCGAACCAATGAAATCTCAAGCCCGCGACGCCTTTGCCCCTCAAATCGGCCTCCATGCACATCGAAACTAGCCAAAAACAAAGCGAATACATCACAATATACAATTGAGACAATACCCAATCGAAAATAATCAAATTATAGCAAGAACCTCGAAACTAGCAAAACCCGAGCCCCGGACCTGCTTCTTGAAAAATTATGAAACTTACATTTTCGGAATTCTCGTCTCTCCACGAGTTCGTACATATAACATTTATCAAAATCGGAGTTTAAATGGCCCATCAAATTCCAAATTTACATAGCAAAAATCAAGCCCTAATTTCTTCAATTTTAGTCATAATTCATATTTTCACACCATAATAACATAATCTAAGTCCAAATATCCTTACTGATGAATCTCCTTCGAATGCTCTTCAAAATCGCCCAAATATCGCCTAAGTTCGTAGCCCAAAATAGTTTCTCACTTCTTAAAATTCAAATATACTATTTCATTAAACCCTCTGATATTTTTGCTTCTGCGGTCTTGCTACTATTTCTGCGGGTCCGCTCCTGTGGATTTCTGACCGTTTTTGCGGTTTCACTTAAATTCTCAATCGACCGCGTATGTGGTCTTATGCCGCTTCTGAGGTAGCCGCCATTGCGAACCCATGACCACTTCTGCGTCTTAACGAAATCTCAGGACCGCTTCAGCGGTCGCCAACCTCTTTTAAGGAGTCCACTTTTGCGGAAAATACTCCACTTTTGCGAAAACTACTCCGCTTTTTGTGGAAAATGCCCAAGCCTCAAATGGCCGCTTTTGCGATCACCCAATTGTATCTGTCGAGACCGCTTAAGTTGCTCTTCAACCGCAGATGTGAAAACAATAGAAGCCTCAAAACCTGTTGCAAATTCAAAACATCTCAACTCCTGATAATCATCCGAATTCACCTCGAGGTCCCCGGATCCCCAACCAAAAATACCAACCCACTCCAAAATATCATACGAACTTGTTCCATTCATAAAAACACGACCATTAACACAAAAATCACCAAATCATGACAGATTCAAGCCTAAATTCAACTAAAACATCTGAATCTCACATTCGATCAAAAACTTGACCAAACGACGTCTCAATGACTTAAAAATGTACAGACATATCCAAAATCACCTAACGAAGATACTGCAACTCTCGAAATTCCATTCCGACCCTCAGATCAAAATCTCACCTACCAACCGAAATCCGCCAAAATTCAAACTTCGCTAATTCAAGCCTAATTCTACACCGGACCTCGAAATTCAATTCTGATCGCACTCGTAAGTCACAATCATCCCCCGAAGTTAACCGAATCACTAAAATTCAGATCCGAATCTAACCACATAGTCAACTTTCGGTTGACTTTTCTAATACAAGCTTCCTTCTAAGAGGCTATGTGCCTTATTTTTAACCAAAACCAATTCAATTACACCCGATCAACTCTAATACTGACATTGAGACATGAAGAAACACAATAAGGAGAAAATGGGGAAGTAACTCATGTGATGACGGGCCGGGTCATCACAACTTCAAACCAAATTTAATGAACTTGAAAACCTTCAGTGTGCCAACTTTCGCTACTAAGCGCTGAAATGCTTTTGTGTCATCCGAAACCCAATTTGAGCATATGCCCAAGTCCAAAATCATCATACAAACCCATTGGGTCCGTCAAATTTTGTTTCAGATGTCGTTTACTCAAAATGTTGACTCAAGTCAAACTTAACCATTTTGAGCCATTATTCACGAACTAATATTTTGAGCCATTATTCACGAACTAAGTGTTTCGATTTTAACTTGAATACTTTCAAACTCGAACTAACAATACCTAAGTCATAAAATAATAAAAGCACATACGGGGAGTCTTAATTATGGGAACGCGAATCTAGAAAGTAAACGACATGTCGGATCGTTACAGAGGACAGTCATCCATACAGATGTCCTGGGATTTGACGAGGAGATTGAGTATTGGAATTTCATGCTTGTACTCTATCAAATTCTAGTATAGTTTAAGATATCTTCTCATAGAGACTGAAAATCTATGCTACCGACTGGTAATATTTTAACTTCTATTCGCGAGAATCAAATTGATGAAAAATGATTGAGGTTTAAAACTTGTTAATTACTTAAACATAACGAATAACTTTTGGAATATTTGTAATTTAAAAAAGAGTAGGGAATCGTTGAATTCACTTGATAATATTACTATGATAATATCTTAATTTTTAGATTTATTTATTTAAAGAATAATTGATCACTAAGAAATAACTAATTAATAATACTTCATGAGAATTATATTAATTAATCAACTTAAGACTAGTGACGTTTAAACCGAAATAGTTTTCTTGCTTGACTTGTGCTAAAAGAAAGTAAAAACTTCGTGAGAATATTTTGACTAAGTATCAATAATCTTGCCTACAATAATTCCTCGGTAAGAATTAAAATCGAGACAACAAGATTATTGACTTGAAATAATAGTTTACTAAATAATTACTCACACTCTACTATTTTATTCATTAGTTATTATGTATTAATTTTGCTCCCTGAGAATTACAAAATTAATATAAGAATAACTTAGAGATAAAATATGTAAACGTGATAATAGAGTAATTAAAAGCCATCATTCCAGCAAAGTATGAAATAAAAATAAAAAGTTTCAAGCCAAGAATATATAAAAATTTGGATAGTATTATAAAATATATCAAGGTTCATCAACTATCCCGAAAAGAGATTAATCTATTATGGTGTAAGAAAAGCTAAAAGAGATATTCATATGACTAGATTATTTAAAAGACTAAAAAAAAAAAATTACTACAAGTAAAATGACCAAGACTAGTTCTTGTCTTAAAAATTGGATCTCCTTATACAAAGAGAGCTTGCTATTTATAGGAAAAGATGAGTAGATTTTATCATGTTTCACTTTTGCGATTGTGAAATCTATGTATGCGAATGTGACCTCGCGTATATAGATTCAACATATGGAACTATACTCCTTTTCTTCTCTAATTAACTCTTTCCATAAAACATATGTATATTCCACATTTGTAAATATAAAGATGATGTGTGCAACTGTGGCATTGCTTCATTTTCTTGTCTTTTAGCCTCTCCTCTTCTTTTTTATAATTTTTTTCCCTACAAGATTTGTTAGACAATATACAAGGATATGATATCATTATTCATATTTTATTTTAAAAACTTATTTTTTACATATGAAATTATATGAATAATTTATATCCATCAGGATTGATTCCCCCCCCCCCTCCCCCGCTCATTGCCTTATTGGTCGATCCTGTCGTACTTGACTTGCCTTGTGTGGTTTGAAGGCTATTGCACAGTGGAGAATTTATACTGTACGCATAAAGTACTTACACCCCGAATGACAGAGTAGTTGTAAAATTTTTTGTGGTGAAAAAAATAAGCAAAAAGACCTCTTTATAACTTTTTTGACCTTTAGCTCACAGTACACTAGATCCCCTTTTTTTTCAGACCTCTCAAACTCTGGATGTTGTCATAGAGGATATTAACTTTGTAGATCAGGAAGACCAATACAAGTTCTTCAACAAGGAGTATATAATTTATATGTTCCTTATTTGTATAGAATTTATAAATTGTCGTTAGCCTGGGAAAAGAGGAGGGATGACATTTTTCTTGAAAATTAAAATATATAATTGGACTTTCTCTTTTCTAATATTTATACTCTGTCTCAATTTTTTTTTTCTGATATCAAGTCTATATTAAAAACATTGGTGATGTCTACAATAAATTAAAAAGAAGAAGAAAGAAAAAAGAAAGCAATAAAGAAATTATTTCTCTTCTAAATATTCTATGACTACATTTTTCCCCTATTTTTTCACATTTGTTAGAGTAATGCCCTTAATAACTAGGATATTTCCTTTGGACAGAATGCATGGAAATGATACTAAGAAAAGAACCAAGTCTAACAAAGCAAATAGATGATTTTGGGTGGAATCCTCTCCATTTTGCGGCTTACGTTGGGTTTAAACTATCAGTGAGGAAATTATTAAAGGCAGATAAACATATGGCTTATGGAACTATTAAAGAAAAAAATGCAACACCTCTGCATTTAGCGGTCATCAATAATAAAATACAGGCTGTGGAAGAAATTATTGAGCAGTGTCCAGATTCCTTGGACGCAGTCACTAGCCAAGGCCAAAATGTTCTTCACATTGCATATGCGAAGGAGCATTGGAAAATGATAACATTATTTGAAGATCAACACTGGAACAATAATATTTTAGTGCAAAGAGATGTTGATGGGAACTTGCCCGATGAGGTTACCGAGAACATGTCGTTTCAATCTCACCCTTCCTGGGAAGAATTAGATCGCAACAATATCAAATGGGTAAATATTTTTTTATAATATGCAAGTTTATTTTTGGTCTTTTCCTATTGAGTTAGTTTTACAATAGAAAAATGGCATAGTTTTTGTTAAACAAAACTTGAGATAAAATATATAATTAGAGATTTTAACTCTATGTTTAGAAAGAATCTTATGGGAAATGGTTCAAAGGACGCATGGAAGTATGGAAAGAAAGAGCAAACACACATTTGATAGTTGTTACACTTATATTGACTGTTTCTTTTGCGGCTGGCTTCACCATTCCTGGTGGTTATGATGGCAATGATGGTCCAAATAAAGGCATGGCAATCATATCCATGAAAACATCGTTCAAAGCATTTGCAGTAACAAATACCATTGCCATGATATCATCCACAGCAGCTGTTTTTCTGCATTACCTTGCAACTTACGAGGAAGAGGACAAAAGGTTGAGTCGTTATGTAGTTGCTGGCGTCCTTGCCTTGGTTGCCATGTTTGCAATGATGATAGCGTTTATGACTGGCTTGTACGTTGTGCTACCTTCTACGAGCCTTGCTATATTTATCTGTGTCATTTGCTCTTTATCGCTTGCCCTCTTTATATTTATTTTGGGTAAGAGTTTGTATGATTCAATTCAAAAGAAAAGGAAAAAATATTAATTACTAAAACCTAATTAGTTCTTGTCAAGAATTTCTCTCTTTAGTTTCAAGCTTTTTAGTTGTTTGACTTTTTGTGAAAGCATTATGTCTATCTTCTCCAAAGTTTAAAATTTCAATCCCAACTATTATTGTCATAGATTTACCCATAAAGTTTAACTTCTGGATGTGTCTCTTCTTATAAGAGGTTTTTTCATTTCTAGAACTCTTATTAATGTTAAAGGAATCTTATATTTAGCCTGACATACCCATTTATTGACATGTCCAGTATTGAACACTGCATAATACCTAATATATGAACTGATATGTGCAGATTTATGCATTAAAAAGAGACAACACCTTGCATGTGCTATGACTGAATTTTATTTGCTTTTCCTCTCAATTTATTATCAATCTATAATTGACCACATTATTATCTATATCTATCTAGTAATTAATGTTAGTATACCTACACAAGGTTGTCTATATCACAAGTTTATATTAGTTAAATATCAATTATCTGTATTGTGACGACCCGGCCCGTCGTCACGAGAATTACCATCCCGTTACCCCTTCATTTATGTGTTTCATGTTTCTATATCTGTGTTAGAGTCTATTGGGTGAATTGAGATTAATTCTGGTTGAAAACAAGGCATATAGCATTTTAGAGTGAAGCTTGATTATGAAAAGTCAACCTGAAGTTGACTATGTAGTTAGAGGGCTCGGAATCGAATTCTAATGATTTGGTTAGTTTTGGTAGGGCCGGGTACATTGCTTTAGGCCAAGAGTTAAGGGAACAGAAGCTCATATTTCCTAGGGCCCCCTAGGTGCATAAATTCTTCGATCTCTTGAAGATCAGCAAGAAAACTAGCAATGATCGCGTACGAAATGGGAGTTGCAAGTTCTACTTCTTGTATTACAGATTCGGAAACTCAGCCAGATTTGAAACACATGAGAAGGGACTAAATAACCAACATAACAAAGGCATATGGGAGGTTCATCGCCGGTTCGCTTTTATTGTGGTATTTCTAGGAATCATGGTGTTTCCAAATTCAGAAGGTTCAATAGACATCCACATGACTAGGATTGTGCAAGTTCTTGTCGATAAAAAAGATCACACCCTTGTCCCGCTAGTGTTATCCGATATATACCGGGCATTGACCTTGTGCAAATCTGGAAGTCAGCTTTTTGAAGGTTGTAGCATTCTCCTACAAATGTGGATGATCGAACATGTTCGACACCACCCTAAGTTCTTGAAGCATGCTTCAGATGGGACTAACTTCATCGTTAAATACGAAGAAAAGGTGGAAGATTATAAAACACCCGAGGGGTTTGAAGCATGAATTTTCTATTTGAGAAAGTTGAGAGCAGATCAAGCCGAGTGGACTATAGGGTGGCTCCCGATAATGGAGATCATTTACATGACTGCTTCAAAGGTCTACTTGATGATGATAGGAGCAAGAATGCAGCCGTTACTCCAGAAAAATCAGGATCTACCAAAGTGGTATTATGGGGGGGTCATCCGTACCCATATTCGTTGTAAGGAGAGTTTGCCAAGAGCCGGTCATTGTCAAACCTGTAGTCCAACTGCCGGTAATTAGCAACAAGGCGGTACCTTGGATATGAGAAAGTGGCGGTGATATACTGGGGCAAGCAATTGGAGGAGGACATATGTGAGGCTCAGGGATTGACTCATTCAGGGAGATGCCTTGCTCCCGTCGAGTTAAGAAAGCCCAGCTCAGCGGTGACGAAGAAGCCAGTAATGGAGGAAGAAGCCGAGGAGTTTTTAAAGAAAATGAAGGCCCAAGATTACTCCATTTTGGAGCAATTGAGGAAGACTCCGGCTCAAATTTCACTGTTGTCTTTGTTGATCCATTCCAATGACCATTGCCAGGCGCTAATGAAAATCCTGAACGAAGCTCACATTCCGGACAAAATCTCGGTAAATCACTTGGAGAAGATGGTGCAGAAAATCTTCAAAGTGAATCGGGTGACGTTTTCTTACATTGAGTTACCAATAGAGGGCACAGATCATAACAGAGCCTTGTATTTAACGATGAAGTGCGAAGACTCGGTGGTCACCCGAGTACTGGTTGATAATGGGTCCAGTGCCAACATTTGTACTTTGGCTGCTTTGAACAAGTTAAAAATTGATCACAACCAGATTCACAAGAACATCGTTTGTGTCCGAGGTTTCGACGGAAGTGGTACCAACACGGTGGGTGACATCATACTGGAATTAACCATTGGTCCAGTTGAGTTCACCATGGAATTCCAAGTAGTTGATGTAACAGTATCATACAATCTTCTGCTTGGGTGACCTTGGATCCATGCTGCCAAAGCAGTACCTTCAACGCTACACCAGATGGTAAAATTTGAATGGGACAGGCAGGAGGTAGTAGTGTACGGAGATGATGGCACAAGCCATGGGAGAGATGATATTGTGCCATTCATAGAGACGGAAGATGACAAAGGACCGTGGGTGCACCATGTCTTCGACGGGGTTCTAGTGGCTAAAATTTCTGAAGGAGAGAACCTCCCACTCCACAGCATAACTCTTGCAACCATCATGACAATCTCAGAGATGCTGGGTAATGGGTTTGTGCCAGGAAAAGGCCTGGGGTAGAGCTTCAGGGTATTGTTCAGCCTGTATCCTTGCCCGAAAATTCAGGGACATTTGGATTGGGGTTCAAACCCACTGTGGAAGATATACAGTGTGTCAAGAGAATGAAGAAGAGAGTTTGGGTTCTCCCCAAGCCAGTTCCACGTCTGTCCAAATCTTTTGTTAGAGCAAGGGCCAAGAAACCGGCGGTTCCAAAAATCCAAGGACCATTGATCGGTATGGATGGGGACTTAGAACAGAGCTTTGAAAGAATGTTTGTTGATGTCCGTATGTTAGAAGCTGGAAAGGGTTCCAACAAAGCGGACATACAATTTGTGGAGCCTAAGGCCAATATCAATAAATGGGCAGCTACTCCTCTTCCAACTTGAAGGGAGTCTTGGCAGTAGGCTTTGGATTTTCTTTCTTGTTTCATGGTTTATCCCAGAGTTGTAATCCTTTTGTTTTGTTTGTATTCAAGTGTGAAACTATTCTATTTCGCATTTCTTAATAAGAGCGAAAGTTTCCTTTCTGTTTTCTGGTTTTAATTTTTGTTTCTTCTTTTCTGAACAGTTTTTTTACTGGTCCTAAAGACATGGAATGCACAACGGATCCTCGACCTAGTCTAAATAATCAATCCAACTCTAACTTAATTGAACAAGAGATTGAGTTAAATAACGAATCTTGAATGCGAAGAGGATGAGGACTTTGAGGAAAAAAGAAGGGAATTATGCCAATTCGAAGAGAAACCAAAGCCCAATCTAAATGAAACTGAAGTTGTTAATATAGGGAGTACAGATGATGTTAGGGAAACCAAAATCAGCATCCATATTGAGCCAAGTACTAGGGAGGAACTAATCAAAACCCTCATTGAATTCAAAGATGTTTTTGCGTGGTCATATGATGACATGCCAGGATTGAGCACCGATTTAGTGGTTCACAAATTGCCCACTGACCCAACATACCCTCCTGTCAAGCAAAAATTGTGGAAGTTTAAGAAAGATATGAGTGTAAAGATCAAGGAAAAATTGACCAAGTAGTTACAGGAGGCTAAAGTTATTCGCGTCACTCGATATCCCGATTGGTTGGCCAATGTGGTACCAGTGCCGAAGAAGGATGGGAAGATCAGGGTATGTGTTGACTACCGCAATCTCAACAAGGCGAGCCCCAAAGACAACTTTTTGTTGCCCAACATCCATATCCTAATTGATAATTGTGTCGGGCGCGATATCAGATCCTTTGTGGATTGTTACGCAGGATATCATCAGATCTTAATGGATGAAGAAGATGCAGAAAAGACAGCTTTCATTACGCCATGGGGAACTTATTGCTACGGAGTAATGCCATTCGGCTTGAAGAACGATGGGGCAACGTACATGAGAGCAATGACCACTGTATTTCATGACATGATACACAAAGAGATTGAAGTGTACGTGGACGATGTGATCATAAAGTCTAGGCGGCACGAAGACCATATAACACACCTAAGGAAGTTCTTCCAAAGACTTCGAAGGTATGATATCAAGCTCAACCCGGCCAAATGTACTTTTGGGGTTCCATCAGGAAAGTTATTAGGATTCATCGTCAGCCGGCGAGGCATTGAGTTGGACCCATCCAAGATCACATCCATCCAGGACTTGCCACCGCCAAAGAATAAAATAGAGGTGATGAGTCTATTGGGAACATTGAATTATATTAGCAGATTCATTGTTCAACTCACAGCAACCTGTGAGCCCATATTTCGGCTGTTGAAGAAAGATGTTGCGGTAGAATGGACAACGGAATGTCAGGAAGCCTTTGACCAAATCAAGGGGTATCTATCAAATCCACCCGTGTTAGTTCCACCTGAACCTGGAAGACCATTGATTCTCTATCTAACGGTACTGGAAAATTCTTTTGGCTGCGTACTGGGGCAACATGACAGTACAGGGAGAAAGGAGCAAGCCATCTACTATCTCGGCAAGAAGTTTACAGTATATGAGGTTAAGTATACTCAACTGGAGAAGACATGTTGCGCCCTAAGCTTGGGTAGAACAAAAGTTAAAACATTATCCGTCATCATATACTACTTATCCCATTTCACGTTTGGGCCCATTGATATGTATCTTCCAAAAGCCTATGCCCACAGGGAGGTTGGCAAAATGGCAGATATTACTCATAGAGTTTGACATCGTCTATGTGACGAGGATGGCCATGAAGGCCCAAACGTTGGCTGATCACTTAGCTGAGAACCCAGTGGATGAAGAGTATGAGCCATTTAGGACGTCTTTCCCTAATGAAGAAGTGATGCATATAGACGAGGTGGAATCGACTGAGGAACCGGGATGGAAGCTTTTCTTTGATGGAGCCGCAAACTTGAAAAGAGTTGGAATAGGAACAGTGCTCATTTCATAAACAGGACATCACTATCCTGTTACGGCTCAACTGCGATTCTATTGCACCAATAACATGGCTGAATATAAGGCTTGAATTTTGAGATTACGGTTAGCTGCAGACATGGATGTCTAGGATGTCTTGGTCTTGGGAGACTCAGACCTCCTGATACATCAAATTCAAGGTGAATGGGAGACACGGGATTTGAACCTTATACCATATCGACAATGCTTGCACGATCTAAGCAAGCGATTTTGATCGGTGGAGTTCAGACACATTCCGAGAGTTCACAATGAGGTTGCTGATGCATTGGCCACCTTAGCGTCGATGTTGTATCACCCAGACAAAATTCATGTTGACCCGCTACATATCCAGGTTCATGAGCAACATGCTTACTGTAGCATGATAGAGGAGGAAATGGATGGCGAGCCATGGTTTCATAATGTCAAAGAATACCTCAGAATGGGAATATACCCAGAGCAGGCAACTGAAGATCAGAAGAGAGATATTCGGCGATTGGCAAATGGATTTTTCCTTAGTAGAGGAGTGTTGTACGAAAGAACCCCAAATTTGGGATTGTTGCGATGTATAGATGCAGGTCAAGCCACAACAGTGATGACAGAGGTACACGCCGGAGTATGTGGGCCGCATATGAGCGGATATGTATTGGCAAAGAAGATCTTACGGGCAGGATATTACTGGCTCACCATGGAGCGTGATTGTATAAAAATTGTGCGGAAGTGCCATCAGTGTCAGGTACACGGAGATTTGATTCATTCTCCACCAACGGAATTGCATACAATGTCAGTACCATGGCCATTTGTTATGTGGGGCATGGATGTCATTGGACCGATTGAGCCGGCAGCTTCCAACGATCATAGGTTCATTCTAGTAACCATTGATTATTTCACCAAGTGGGTGGAGGCGAAGACATTCAAGTCAGTGACCAAGAAGGGAGTGGTAGACTTTATCCACTCTCATATCATCTGTAGATTTGGGATCCCAAATATAATCATCACGGACAACGGCGCTAATCTTAACAGTGGTTTGATGAAAGAAGTATGTCAACAGTTCAAGATTACGCACCGTAATTCCACCCCATATCGGCCCAAAGCAAATGGCACGGTTGAAGCATCGAACAAGAATATAAAAAGGATATTGAGAAAGATGGTAGAAGGTTCTTGGCAATGGCATGAAAAGTTGCCATTTGCATTGTTGGGTTATCGCACTACTGTCCGGACTTCGGTAGGTGCAACTCCTTACTTGTTGGTATACGGAACTGAAGCAGTAATACCAACGGAGGTTGAAATTCCATCTCTCCGAATTGTCGCTGAAGCCGAGATTGATGATGATAAATGGGTCAAAGCACGGCTAGAACAGTTGAGCTTAATCGATGAAAAGAGATTGGCAGCAGTATGTCATGGCCAATTGTATCAAAAGAGAATGGCGAGAGCATACAATAAGAAGGTGCGCCCCAGAAAATTTGAAGTAGGGCAGCAAGTATTGAAGCAGATTCTCCCGCATCAAATTGAAGCAAAGGGCTAGTTCGCCCCAAATTGGCAAGGACCTTATATTGTGACCAGGGTGCTATCCAACGGCGATTTGTGTCTAACAGATATTGAAGGAAGAAGCACCGACATGGCCATCAACTCTGATGCAGTCAAGAGATATTATGTGCAATTTCCTTGATAATGATAATTGTTTACTCATTTGTGTGTATTTGGTGCTTATTGAATAATGAAATGACGGAGGCAATTCTTTCTTCTATACAAACACTCTCAACCTTTGCTTTCCCTTTTGAGCCTTAATTATTTTTGTTTCATACCCCTCTTTTGGAATCGTTAAAACAAGAAAAAATATGAATGAAAAAATGATGATAAGAAAAACACAAGAAAACGATTGAACTACGTTTGACCTGATTCCTCAAGAAAGGATACGTTGGTGCCTCACTGCTCGGTCGCAACGTGACAAATGTCACGCGATTCAAAAGTCCCCAAACAAGAAAACTGGGGCAGAAGTTATGTTTCCTTTAAGAAATTTGGTTCCAAGAGTTGTATTCCCTTACTCATCAAGTTATTTTGAATTTCTTGATAATCTTTTCTTTTCTCACCCACAAAAAACTCCCATCTTATGTCAAAAAGACCTCCTGATCATTGTTTAATAAGTGTCAGGACAGGAAGACGAGAGCTCAGGGTAATACACTGATCCTCGACTGAAAAAGGATCACGAGCTGAAAGAATTCCCAACAGAGTGAATATTATCAGTAGTACTCCAATCCCCAACTATAAAATAAAATGAGAGAGTCATATCGGTAAAAACCTTCATAGGCATTGTAAGGCGACGTAAGCTGAGACGAATCAAAATGAGAGAGTCTTAGGGTGAAAACCTTCACATGCACCTTAAGGCGACGTGAGCTGAGAGAAATGAGAGAGTCTTATTAGTGAAAACCCCTCGAAGGGCGCTATGAGTCGACAGGATGAGTTTGGTGGAAAGGATCCATATTGGCAAAGAATGCGCATGTGTTTACCCCGGGCGAATGAGGCCATCAAAAAGTTTGATTGATACAAATAGACTGGGTCGTTTAATCCAGAATGCACGACATGATCATTGGGAACAGTCATACCATCTAGATAAGTTCTTTTCTTTTCTTTTCTCAGCATATTGTTCAGAAATATTTTCTCTTTTTCTATCTTTTCATCTCTTTGTCTGAAAGACTTTTCTAGAAATTTGTTTTCTTTATATTTAAACGAAAGGTTTTTCAGAGTCTACTACCAATCGCCGAGACAGTAAAATGGAAAATATGGAAAAAGCTGGGAAGTAATGGTTGAGGAACTTATAGATCAAGTTCCAAGAAGACCCCCAACAGGACTCCGATGGATTACTGACCAAGTTCTAAGATGGTCAGACGACATAGAAAAAGGAAGGGGAAAGGGAAAATACATCCACAGTGAAATGATCCCAGTATCTGCATTTAATAACGTCTTGGCCCCAGCAGTATTGAAGGAAAGAGAAACTCGTGAAGAGAGTGGTTTGGAGTTGAAAAGACTCCCCCGGAGTGTTTTGAAGCAAGAGAGAGGGAAACAGATGAATGGAAAGTCCATCCCCAACAGAGAAATCATCCCCAGCAATTAAAGTTATCCTCAACCAATTGGGAGGAACATAGCAAGAAAGATAGAAGAAAAAGAAAAATAAACAGTCCCCGGCAGGAGTGTCAAGATTACTCACCATGTTTTTAAAACTAACAAAATTTTCTTTGGTCTTATAGGAAAATAAAGGTTCGAAATGGCAAGGAGATATGCCACAAAGAAACTCACACAAACTGGGGCAGAAAATTTTCTGTCATTGTCAAAAATTTTCTCGGTTGAACGAGAAAACAAGCAAATACACTTTTCATATCTTAGAAATTAGGCGCCCACCTGTATAACAAGGGAATAAAATTTTCGTATCTTAGCAATTAGGCGCCCACCTGTATAATGAGGGAATACTTTTCATATCTTAGCAACGAGGCACCCACCTGTATAATGAGGAAATACTTTTCATATCTTAGCAATTAGGCGCCCACCTATATAACGAGGGAATACTTTTCATATCTTAGCAATTAGGTACCCACCTGTATAACAAGGGAATAATTTTCATGTTTTAGCATTTAGGCGCCCACCTGTATAACAAGGGAATAATTTTCATGTCTTAGAAAATAGGCACCCACATGTATAACGAGGGAATGCATTTTCATATCTTAGCAATTAGGCGCCCACCTGTATAATGAGGGAATACTTTTCATAGCTTAGAAAATAGGGCACCCACATGTATAATGAGGGAATACTTTTCATATCTTATAAAATAGGCTCCCACCTGTATAACGAGGGAATGCATTTTCATACCTTAGCAATTAGGCGCCCACCTGTATAACAAGGGAATAATTTTCATGTCTTAGTAATTAGGCGCCCACCTGTAGAACAAGGGAATACATTCTCATATCTTAGCAATTAGGTGCCCACCTATATAACAAGTGGAATATTTTTCAGTTTTTACATAGCAAGTATTGAAACCGGCACCCACTATGAAGGCATAGGGACACATCGGAAGATCCCCAGCACAAATCCAAGTTCAGAAGTGAGAAAGAAGGCAACAGTGGACGAAAAAGCTCTTCACGTTACAAGCTTTGCAACCAGTAACCCATCCGAAAGCAAAAAGTTATAGCAAAGTTCTCTGCGCAAATCCAAGCACATAAGTCAGAAGAGATATGAGACACGTCCAGATAGGAACAAGCTTTCAAACTTTGTCCACCCCTTCAACATAGCAGACTCTAGGGAGAAAGCTATATCCACCGCAGTTGGAGAAAAATGAGGAAAACTGATGTTCAAAGAAGAAAAGTCTAGAGCCACCTCAAGGTTCTCGAAAGATAGCACTGGAAGAAACACAAGACGACAAGAAGACAGGGCGACATGAATAAGTTGAAGATAGATGAGATCTTATGATCCATAGGCTAGCTTAGCTTCTTATTTTTTCCCTTTTAGCACGGTGTAATAAGGAGATCAGTAAAGCAGTGGTTACGGCATGCAGTAGCAGTAACAGCGGAACCACAATCCCTTGGTACTCTCAGATACCAAAACTTCCCGAACTACATTCACCTGATTCCTATTTAGCCCAGGATATGTAGGGGGCCTCCCGAAGCAAAAGCTTGGTCAAAATCATTTCAAAATGCTTCACACGGAGTGCTCAAACGGGCAAAAATCGCTCGTACACGCTCATTTATCTTTGCGCGAAAACTATTCGTGTTTACGCGCAAAGAGGGCCAGCTCTGAGCACGTGATTTTTGCCCTATATGAGGATTATTCCAAAAAAATCAAAAATAAAATAATATTGTTGATTGCAATATTTGTGGATTTTATGTTATTTTTCTGTTATTGTTTGCAATTGTGTGTTCATGTTATTTGTTCAAATAAATAAATAAATAAATAAATATCTGATCATTGTTTAATAAGTGTTAGGACAGGAAGACGAGAGCTCAGGGTAATACACTGATCCTCGACTGAAAAAGGATCACGAGCTGAAAGAATTCCCAACAGAGTGAATCTTATCAGTAGTACTCCAATCCCTAACTGTAAAATAAAATTAGAGAGTCTTATCTTTTTAACATTCAATGTCCAAATTGTGTAATTTTTTATCTTTAATTATTTGATTGCGTGGTGATTTTTATTGAGAGTTAATTAGCACTTTTTAATTTGGTTCTATAGGTTAATTTGAGATGGTTAAAAATTTTAGTTTTAATTAATTGTTAAAATAAAAGAAAAGAAAAAATGAACAAAAAATAAAGAGGAAATCAGACCAGGTTGATTTTTCCGCAAAGCCCAAACCATTTTGTCAACGGCCCAATCCAAACACCCTTCTACCCAGTCCAGGCCGTCTCCAACACCAGCCAAACGATGCCGTTTAAGACATATCCATCCCAGCCGTTGATCTTCATATATCAGACGGCCCTCATTCTCTCCCCCAACCCGTTTCACCAGCTGACCCATTTATCCAGTTTCCACCCATTACCAGACGACACGGTTTCTCTTTAATAAGAGATCCAGGCCGTCGATTTGGTTTAATCGAACGGCCATGATTAAATCCCCATCCCTAGTATATATCAATCTCCCTCGACCCGGCCCCCGTTCATGCCCCCATCGTCTCCCTCAGAGACAAACAGATCCTCTGCATCACGGCACCGTCCTCCGCCCGCCTGAAATCGCCCACGGCGGCGGACGGTGGCCAAATACCTCCAAATTTACACCATAAGTTCCCCCTCATCCCCTCAACATGAATCCACAACCCCTTTTTCTCAAATCGTCACCAAACGTTTTGAATCTTCTTTAGAAGAATCGACCCAAAACCCTAGTTTGCCCAATTAACCACAAAATCACACCTCGTGATCTTTTGACATCCCTCATCCCCAAGTCACCACTGTTATCCTTTGAATCAAGCCAGAATTGGTCGAACGTTAAGTCAACTTATTGAACGAACCAAGAAGAACCCAAAGAATTTAAGGTCTTAATTGACCTTAGTCGGGTGTTCCTAGTCAAGAACATTTGATTAAGGTCCGTTTGGACCTCAAAAGGTTCGAATCAGAATTTCAACTGGACGAGTTTAGAGTTTAGCCTGAAATTTCGAGGTATTTCTTCCCCCTTTTCTTATTTCTTTTCTGTTATCTGTTTGAATTTCATTATAATTCATGCTTTTGGTTAATCATTCCTTCCCCTTCTCTCAAATTTTCTTGGTCTATTTTCTTTTCCTCTGCTCTGTCACTTTGAAGTGTGTTTTAAGGGGTTGTTCATTGATTAATTTGCCTTGATCGTAGTTCTGTTGAATTATTGTTTGTTACCTCAATTTGTTCTGTTTTCGTATATTTGACTGAGTCTACTGTTTAACGCCAATGTATTGTTGAGTAAGTTCTAAATGCTTTGTTAAATCCTTTGTTTTGATGCTATGTGATTCGATTTTAGTTAAGCCTAAGCTATTTGAGTGAATTGGACATTTGTTATTTGTTGTATTGAATTTATACAAGTTGTTAGCCAATTTGGGAATGTTTAAATTAATCAAACTAAGATGGATTATTCAAATTAAAATAATAAGGTTGAGTGGGAGCCCATGTGCTGGCAAGGAACGCTTGGACTTAGAATTTTCAGGCTGCCACTACCAATTTAGCTTAAATAAAAAAGAAAGGGTTTAATAATAGAGGACAATCAGTAGTGGTCTTCATGGGATGGGGAAAATTAATTTGTTAATTATCAATAAAGCTCCTAAGAGCTGGAAAAGGAAGCGAGAAACAGAAAGAGGTTAAGGGGGTGCACATGGGGGATTGAATTCTTAATTCAGGAAGTGCTCTTAAGAGCTGGAAGGGAATAAAAAAGAGGCTGTTGGTTCTGATTTTTGGTCTATAAAAGGACATAGACACTGAATAGAAAGGGGACTGAAAAAAAGAGAACACTTAAGAACAGACTTTCGCACACAGAAGAAGAGAATATACATTCGAGAGAAAGGAAAAAACAGGGAGTGTTTTTACACTTAAGAGCAGAATATACTCTTTAAAGGATACACACACAAAATAGAGAATAAACAAAGAGATTTCTAAGAGTGAATATTGAAAGTGAAGTCATTTGAGAAGCAATTGTGTTTCACTTTGAGTTTGAACGTTCTTTTCCTTAGAGTGTTTAAAACCAGAGATTATTGTCATTTTACTGCTGGTTTCTTCTGTTACGGTTTGCAAATTGCATTTGGTATTTCTGGATTGAAATTGGCATTCTTGGAAACTTGTTATTGTCTTGAAATTATTCTGTTGCTGTTGTTGGTTCCACTGCTACCTACTGATTTTCTTCTCCTTTGGTTTTATATACCAGGTACACCTCTTGAATTCAATGTGATGTTAGATCTTCAATTTTAAAGAATGAAATGAAAAAGGTATTTCTAATACATATTATCACATGTTCCATTGAATTTGTGTTTCTGCTGGACTGTTAAGTGGACTGTTAGTTAGACTTTTAATTAGATTGTTATTGTCATGAACAGACGTAGATTTTGACATTATCTCTCTTAGGAATTTATAGTTTATTCATTATATTAGTTCTGCAATATTAGTCATAGTGATTTGTAGTAATTTTGGATAAATGTTGGGACTATTAATCCTTAACTGTTAGTAGTATGAACCGTTATCAGAAGCTTTCAATTATTATCCCTAATTAATTGCATATTCATAGGTTAAAAGAAAATATTACAATTTGAATTCAATAAATTGTGTAATTCTTAGCTACTTGGATTGACGTCATTATGAATTAAATAGTCATAATAATAAAAAATAGATTCAGATGTAAAGCCACATGTTACAATTTAGATTGAATACGAAATAGGTAGTATTAACGGTTAAATAAAGAGAAAATCTGCTTATGAACGTTTATTTTGCAAATTAGTTAATTTAAACGATTCCTATTAGAGTTTGCAAAATCTATGTAGGCACGAGATTTCTAAGTATCCACAAATCGTTCATTCAAATCAAAATGTTAATAGATTCTGGTCTGAAATTAATCATACAAGTTTAAGTCAATAAAAAATATTCCATTTGTTTTCCCATTACATAGAATAGCTGCCGTGAATGGTGGGATAGTTAGAAATTACATTATTCGCATCAGTCCTTTTCTAATTAAATTCATGGGCTTAGCCATTTTTGGGCCCGGTTCAAACGTCTTTTCGTATGATATAACTAGATTTTGAATATAATCAATTAGGATTTTTCTTTCGTAGATAGGGGAAAAACAATAATGGAAAATTTAGTTACTCAATTTTAACCTTTAATGAATAATAATGAGACAAGCCTCGTTAGAAAACAAAACACACAGGGTCCTCAAATAACCAGTATAAAACATGAAGATTCGGAAAAACCGTTTAGCGAATTTCGCGGTCATTCCAAAAGATAATAACACGATAGACTCTTTAGACACGTACTTAATAAAATTACATCCCTAAACTCGGGTACACATTTATGTGACCCTAATCAAAATCTCAATGAAGTTGGAATGCATCAAAAATTACGGACATATTTGTGTGACGAAGTTCAAGATGTATTCTCACGACGTTGTAATCCTCTTCCAATGTAATAGATGATGAACGCGATTTGAAGTAATAATTGGCACATAAGTTCATAATTGTTAAAAATCAGGTAATTAAGCCAATATATGATAATTAGGCGACCGTGCTAGAACCACAGAATTCAGGAATGCCTAACACCTTCTCCCGGGTTAACAGAATTCCTTATCCGGATTTCTGGTTCGCGGACTATTAAATAGAGTCAAACTTTTTCCCAAATTTGGGATCAAACCGGTGACTTGGGACAACATAAATCTCCCAAGTGGCGACTCTGAATCTCTTAATAAATGAATCCTGTTTTGATTGTCCTTTAATTGGAAAAACTCCCTTTTATATCTCGCGCCCTCGCGGGTAACGTGGAAAAAAGAGGTGTGATAGCAGGGCTGACTTCCCAGCTGCTCAAAGTGCTTCATCCGGACTGTCAAGGTAGCTACTAGCGTCCGCAAGACCTGACACTCCCGTCTATCTTATCTTATCCTTAGACATTTCTGCACTTATAGTCACAGTTGTATACCGTATTACAGTTGTATCTCATAGAGGCTCATGACTTATGACTCCTGATTCTGTGGGAGGTGTTATACTGGTTTTGGACTATTTTCACAGTTGTGATAAGTTCGATATCCTTTCTTATTTCTGCTAAATGCAAAAAGGGTAAAGTGAGAGCTGGTCGCTCTGTATTATGAATGGTTGGTCGGGCTGGCCGAGCAATGTGCTGGGTGCCATCACGACCGGGTTTTGAGGTCGTGACATGTTGGTATCAGAGCCTAGGTTACTAGGCCTCATGAGTCTTGATCCGGTTAGTAGTGTCTCGCGAATCGGTACGGAGACGTCTGTATTTATCCTCGGGAGGCTGGAGACTTTAAGAAACACTTCACATTTCTTGAACTCTATCATGCGGTTTTGCTGTTCCGAGAACTGAACTTCTGTATTCTATTCTCTCGCAGATGGCGAGGACTCGTGCTACAGGATGAGGTTGACGACCACCATTATGACCAGCTAGAGGCCGCGGTCGAGGCCGTGGTCATGGTCGTGGTCGCAGTAGAGTGGCAGGGGCAGTGCCAGTAGACCGACATGTTGTCCCTATCCAGGATAGGCCCCCAGTGGTTGAGGCTCCAGTAGTACCCGCTCAGGCACTGACAGCGCCTATAGTTATTCTTGGCCTTCAGGAGACTTTGGCCCAGATATTATCAGTCTGTACTGGATTGGCTCAGTTAGTTTCAGCTACCACTACAGCAGCGACATCTCAGACAGGGGGTGGTCATCAGAGCCCCGCAGCTCGCATACCAGAGCAAGTTGTGCATGGACTTCAAACGCCAGAGGCCGTCCTAGCTCAAGTAGTTGCAGCGGCTGTTCCAGTTACGCTAGTTGCGCCAGCCCCGGAGTATGTTGTACCGGTGATGCCTGACGACGAGCATTGTCGATTGGAGAGATTTGGCAGACTTTAGCCACCTTCATTTAGTGGTACTGAGGGCGAGGATGCCCAGGGTTTCTTAGACAAGTGTTAAAGGATGTTGCGTACTGCAGGGATTCTTGAGTCCAGTGGTGTTTCATTTACTACATTCCAGTTTTCTAGTCCAGCATTCATTTGGTGGGAGGAGTTTGAGAGGCGTAGGCCTGCAAGGGCAGCACCTCTTACTTTGCAGCAGTTTTCCACTCTCTTTTTAGAGAAGTATGTGCCTCAGTCCCGTCGAGAGGAGCTACGTCGCCAGTTTGAGTGGCTAGTGCAAGGCGATATGTCAGTGACTCAGTATGAGTGAGGTATACTCGGTTGGCTAGGCATGCTACTTGGATGATCCCGACAGATCGGGAGTGGATCAGGAGGTTCATTGATGGCCTCAATTATTCTATTCGTATCTTGATGACCAGAGAGAGAGTATTGGCAGCATCTTTTGAGCAGGTTGTTGATATGGCACACTCTATTATGGCGGATCGTCTCCGTTAGCGAGAGGAGAGGGAGGCCAAGAGGCCTCGAGGTTCTGGTAGCTTTAGTGGTGCTCCATCCAGGGGGCAGTTCCATCAGGGCATAAGTCGTTTATCTAGACCTTCTCAGTCAGGTCGCCCAGAGCATAGTGGAGCTTCTTCTAGCCGTGGCTGTCAGGGTTTATAGCAGGGCCAGTCTTCACTTAGTGTCCTACCAGCTCAAAGTTCAGCACCTACTTCTTCGGCCTAGGGTTCATTTGCGGCGAGGGGTTCCCTTCAGTCCCCTTCTCTAGTGCCAGACAGTTGTTTTGAGTGTGGCGATTTTGGCCACATTAGGAGGCAGTGCCCTCGACTTTGCCGGGATAGGTCTCAGTAGAGGGATCAACCCTCCTCTTTATCACTCTCTCAGGCTAGTAGAGGTAGAGTTCAGTCTTCTAGAGGTCTCCCTAGAGGTGAGGAGTGATCGAGTGGTGGGCAGGCACGTTTCTACGCACTTTCTCATAGGCGTGATGTTGTTGCCTCAGATGCAGTGATTACAGATATCATTTCAGTTTGTCACAGAGACGCTTCTATTTTGTTTGATCTTGGGTCCACATATTCGTACGTGTCTTCTTATTTTGCACATCATTTGGGTGCGACCCATGGTAGTCTTGATTTTCCTATTTATGTATCCACCCCAGTGGGTGATACGATTATTCTGGATCACGTCTATAGATCTTGTGTTGTTTCTATTGGGGGTCTGGAAACCCGGGTGGATATGTTATTGTTAGGTATGGTGGATTTTGATGTGATATTGGGCATGGACTAGTAGTCCCCGTGCCATGCTATATTAGATTGTCATGCCAAGACAGTTACATTAGCTATTCTTGGTATTCCTCGGATTAAGTGGCGGGATTCGACTGATTACGTCCCTAGCCGTGTTATTTCATTCTTAAAGTCTTAGAGAATGGTTGAAAAAGGGTGTTTGTCGTATCTAGCATTTGTGAGAGAGGTGGGAGCTGAGACTCCTAGTATTAATTATGTGCCTATTGCTAGGGACTTCCCAGATGTGTTCCCATCAGACCTGCCAGGCATGCTACCAGACAAGGATATCGATTTTGGTATTGACTTGGTGCCAGGCACTCAGCTCATTTCTATTCCTCCTTACCGTATGGCACTAGTTGAGCTGAAGGAATTGAAAGAACATCTTCAGAAGCTTTTGGATAAGGGGTTCATTCGTCCTAGTGTGTCACCGTGGGGTGCACCAGTGTTATTTGTTAAGAAGAAAGACGGTTCTATGCGGATGTGCATTGATTATAGACAACTGAACAAGGTAACAGTGAAGAATAAGTATCCTCTACCACGCATTGATGATTTATTTGATCAGCTCCAGGGAGCGAGGGTGTTCTCGAAGATTGATCTTCGTTCAGGCTATCATCGGCTGAAGATTAGAGACTCTAATATTATGAAGATTGCATTCAGGGCGAGATAT
This sequence comes from Nicotiana noctiflora, assembly GCA_032618575.1. Classification (NCBI taxonomy): domain Eukaryota; kingdom Viridiplantae; phylum Streptophyta; class Magnoliopsida; order Solanales; family Solanaceae; genus Nicotiana; species Nicotiana noctiflora. The sequence continues at coordinate 21,267 of JASVEL010013419.1, read as the reverse complement.
GGGCACTGTGAGTTTCTTGTGATGTCTTTCAGGCTGACCAATGCCCCAGTCACATTCATGCATCTGATGAATAGTGTGTTTCGGCCATATTTGGATTCATACGTGATCGTGTTCATTGATGACATTCTGGTGTACTCTCGTAGGCAGGATGAGCATGCTCAGCATTTGAACGTTGTGTTGCAGAGGTTGAGGGAGGAGAAATTGTATGCTAAGTTCTCCAAGTGCGAGTTTTGGCTTGAGTCCGTAGCCTTTTTGGGTCATGTGGTGTCTCGTGATGGTATTCAGGTAGATCCGAAGAAGATAAAGGTGGTGCAGAGTTGGCCTAGACCGTCCTCAACTACGGAGATCAGAAGTTTCCTTGGTTTGGCGGGGTATTATCGCCGGTTTGTTCAGGGATTTTCATCCATTACTTTTTCTTTGACCAGGTTAACGCAGAAGGGTGCACCATTCGAGTGGTCAGATGAGTGCGAGGAGAGCGTTCAGAAGCTCAAGATAGCTTTGACCACAACTCCAGTGTTAGTCTTTCCATCAGCTTCAGGTTCATATACTGTATACTGTGATGCCTCGAGAGTGGAGATAGGTTGTGTATTGATGTAGGAGGGTAGAGTGATTGCTTATGCTTCTCGTCAATTGAAGCCTCATAAGAAGAACTACACTGTTCATGATTTGGAGTTAACTGCCATAGTTCATGCCTTGAAAATTTGGAGGCACTATTTGTACGACGTGTCCTGTGAGGTGTATACCGATCATCGTAGTCTCCAGCATTTGTTCAGACAAAGGGATCTTAATTTGAGGCAGCGGAGATGTCTTGAGCTACTCAAGGATTATGACATTACTATTCTATATCATCCAGGAAAGGCCAATGTAGTGGCCGATGCTTTAAGCCTATGGCTAGCTTTGCATATATTCCAGTTAGGGACAGACCATTTGCTTATGGTGTTCAGGCATTGGCCAATCGGTAAATGAGGTTGGATTATTCAGATCCCATCAGGGTGTTGGCTTGTGTTATTTCTTGGTCTTCCTTATATGATCGTATTCGTGAACACCAGTATGATGATCCACACTTGCTTGTCCTTAAGGACAGAGTTCAGCACGATGATGCCAGAGATGTCACTATTGATAGTTATGGTGTATTAAGGATGCAGGGCTGGATATGTGTTCCCAATGTTGATGGCCTTCGTGAGTTGATATTAGAGGAGGCCCATAGCTCGCGGTATTCTATCCACCCAGGTGCCGCGAAGATGTACCAGGACTTGAAATAGCATTATTGGTGGAGGAAGATGAAGATGGACATTGTGAGTCATGTAGCACGGTGCCTCAACTGTCAGCAAGTCAAGTACGAGCATCAGAGGCCCGGTGGCGTGTTTTAGCGTATTGATATTTCCGAGTGGAAGTGGGAAAGGATCACTATGGACTTTTTTAGTGGACTCCCTCGGACAACGAGGAAGTTTGACTTAATTTGGGCGATTGTGGATAGGCTGACCAAGTCAGCTCACTTCATTCCTGTGTGTACTACATACTCCTCAGAGCGGTTAGTTGAGATATTCATTCGTGAGATTGCATGGAGTTCCCGTACCTATCATATCAGACAGAGGTACTCAGTTTACTTCGCAGTTCTGGAGGACATTTCAACGTGAGTTAGGCTCACATGTTGAGCTGAGTACTGCATTTCATCCTCAGACGGATGGACAGTCCGAGCGTACTATATAGATCTTGGAGGATATCTTGCGAGCTTGTGTTATTGATTTCGGTGGTTCATAGGCCGATTATTTGCCTCTCGCAGAGTTCGCCTATAACAACAGCTGCCAATCTAGTATTCAGATGGCGCCGTATAAGGCTTTGTATGGAGACGATGTAGATCTCCAGTTGGTTGGTTCGAGCCCGGCGAGGCTAGGTTGTTGAGGGCAGAGTTGGTCCAGGATGCTTTGGACAAGGTGAGGGTGATTCAGGAGAGACTTCACACAGCTCAATCGCGCCAAAAGAGTTATGCGGACCGGAAGGTTTGGGATGTGTCTTACTCTGTGGGTGAGAAGGTCTTACTGAAGGTTTCGCCTATGAAAGGCGTCATGAGATTTGGGAAGAAAGGAAAGCTCAGTCCGCGATTCATTGGCCCTTTTGAGATTCTCAAGAGGATTGGAGAGGTTGCCTATATGCTTGTTTTGCTACCCAGTCTATCGGGTGTTCATCCAGTGTTTCACGTATCTGTGCTTCAGAAATATGTTGGCGACCCATCACATGTGTTGGATTTCAGTACTATTTAGCTTGATGATGACTTGACCTATGATGTGGAGCCTATAGTTATATTGGGTCGTTAGGTGAGGAGATTGAGGTCCAAGGACATGCATCAGTGAAGGTTCAGTTGAGAGGTTGGCCCGTCGAGGAGGCTACTTGGGAGATCGAGCAGGAGATGCAGAGCAGATATCCTCACTTATTTGAGTCTCCGGGTATATTTCTTGACTCGCTCGAGGACGAGCGTTTGCTTATGTGGGGGAGTGTGACCACCCGGCCCGTCGTCACGAGAATTACCACCCCATTACCCCTTCATTTATGTGATTCATATTTCTATATCTGTGTTAGAGTCTATTGGGTGAATTGGGATTAATTTTGGTTGAAAATAAGGCATATAGCCTTTTAGAGTGAAGCTTGATTATAAAAAGTCAACCTAAAGTTGACTATGTGGTTAGAGGGCTCAGAATTGAATTTTGATGATTTGGTTAGTTCCGGGAGGTGATTTCGGGGTTGGGAGCGCATTCGGAATGTATTTTGGAGGTCTGTAGCTCAATTAGGCTTGAAATGCCGAAGTTTGAAATTTTTGAAAATCCGATCGATAGGTGAGATTTTGATCCGAGTGTCGGTATGGATATCCGACAATTGTAGTAGCTTCGTTAGGTGATTTTGGATATGTTTGCAAATTTTCAGGTCATTCGGACATCGTTTGGTCGGGTTTTTGATAGAATGCAGGTTTTGGAAGTTTTGGTTGAATCTTAGGCTTGAACCGGCCTTACTTTGATGATTCGTGTGTTTAAGGGTGTGTTTTTATGATTGGAACAAGTTCATGTGATGATTCAGAGTGGATTCGTATTTTTGGTTGAGGTCACGGGGGCCGCAGGTATGTTTTCGGAGGGTCAATCGATGAATTTTGGAGTTTTTGGACTACTGGTATGAATTGCAGCAGGAGTTTCACTTCTGCAGACGGGGAACCGCAAAAGCAGCCCCGCAGAAGCGACATTATGGTCGCAGATGCAATCAAGGGTCGACCAGGGGAGTTCTGCAAAAGCAAACGGCTAGTCGCAGGTGTGGTCTCGCATGTGCGAGACCTTAGCCGCAGAAGTGGTCCTGGCCCGTTAATGAAAAGTCGCAGAAGCGACAGGTTTTTCCCAGAAGCGCTCGCGCAGGAGCGAGCCTGGTATCGCAGAAGCGAAAATTGTCAGTGATTTATGAAACAGAAAGCTTCGAAATTTCAGAAGTTATAACACATTTGGGGCTTCGATCTAAGAGGCAATTTAGGCGATTTTGAGGAGGAAATCGATGGAATTCATCAGGTAAACACTCATGGACTCAATTTATGTTATTATATAATTAAATTATGGAGTTAACATCTAAAAATGGAAGATTTGAGGTGTATTAATGGAGGATTTTTGCTCTAAGCCTGAGTTATTGAAAATCATTGATTTGAATGGGCAAACGAAGTCCGATTTTGATAAACTTTATATATGTGGACTCGTATCGAGATAAGGATTCTAAAAATGTAACTTTTGTAATATTTTGAGAAGCAGGATCGGGGGTCAGGTTTTGGGAACTTCATGGTTTTTGGTCTAATTCGAGTTGTTTCGATTGGGTTATGTTCCTTTAGCCTATTTTGATGCATTTCTATTGGTTTTGATCAGATTCTGCACCCGTGGAGGCCGATTCTCATGACAAGGGCATTGCGGGCTAGTCTTTGAGCCGAGTCGAGGTGAGTAGTGGGTATGGGTGATGACCAGCGAGTTCGAAACCCCGGTATATTACTATGTGACACTGTATTGAGGCGAGACACATACTCTCATGTGAGTGCGGAGTCGATTGTGATTGGAGACTATGGCTTAGTCCGACCTGGTAATAGTATACTATGTTGTTTGCTATTATTGAGCCGGTAAATCTCATACTTGGATGGTTGTGGATATCTTTGGTGCTGTGAGCCGGCTATTTGGATCCCGTGAGGATCGTTATTATTGCTTCTATGATTATAACATGTTATTCTAATACCAATTCTGAGCTATCACTGTCTAAAATGGTTTTTCAAACTCTAGTATTTCTGAAAACACTATTTTCTACTGATATTGATAAAAGAGATTTCAAATGATATTTCTGTGCCTATGACGCTTGTATTGCATGTAGCTGGACTGGTAGTGGATCAGGCTGCGCGCCGCAGCATATCATTGATATTGTGCTTGAGCTGTAGGAGCCCCTCCGGAGTCTGAACCCCCACAGTGAGCACGGGTACCCAAATGGATCGGGCTACGCGCCATAGCGGTCATGTTCATGCATTGCATTGCATTTTGATATACTTGTTACACTGTTTAGCTGATATTGCTGATTCTGATACTGATCGTGTTAATAATAGTAAAGGATATTGTTGTATAGCCTTGCTTAGTACTTTATTAGGTATTCTTATTTTCGGTGTCTTACCCGTGCTTATTATCACTGAGTTGGAAGTACTCATACTACTCCTTGCACCTTGTGTGCAGATCCAGGTACATCACATCAGGGCTGACTTCCCAGCTGCTCAGAGTGCCTCATCCGGACTGTCAAGGTAGTTGCTAGCGTCCGCAGGACCTGACACTCCCGTCTATCTTATCTTATCTTTAGACATTTCTGCACTTGTAGTCACAGTTGTATACCGTATTACAGTTGTATTCTGATAGAGGCTCATCACTTATGACTCCTGATTCTGTGGGAGGTGTTATACTGGTTTTGGACTATTTTCACAGTTGTGCTAGGTTCCATATCCTTTCTTATTTCTGTTAAATGCAAAAAAGGTAAAGTGAGAGCTGGTAGCTCTGTATTATGAATGGTTGGTCGGGATGGCCTAGCAATGCTGGGCGCCATCACGACCAGGTTTTGGGGTCGTGAATGTACCACCTTGTGTCCCCATGTGGAAAAATATCTTACTAGGATCTATATGATTCTTCTACCTTTAATTAGAAGTTTCAGTTTCGAGTTTACGGATATCAAAAGTTTGATATATTTTTCTTTTAATAAGTCTTATGTGGTAAAAATTCAGATAAATCAGAACCCCTTTACAAATAGAACATCGGGTGAAAAATAAAAAAAAAAAAAGAAGAAGAAGAAGAAGAGAAACTCCATCTTATTTTTCAAACATAAAAATCCATCTATATTCTTATTTAGGTATAAAGTTATAGAAGTACTATTTATAAATTTCGTTGTCCTATTCGCTTTCCTTTTAAGAAAAAATTATGATCCCCATTTTCATCAATTCGATATTTTGCTTAAATAAAATCATCAAAGTCAGATTAATAAGCATTAATTTACTATGATATATATTCATGCAGTTATCTGCATCAATTATCTTAGTGAAAACTGTGCACATTATATTTCATAATGATAAACCATCATATTTCACTAAATGGTACAAATATTCTTCGCTAAAATAATACAATATATAGAACTATAATAAATCAAAATAATCTTTTTGTATATATACTTATGTATCCTTTTTCTTAGATCCTTTTAATGAATTTTTTTACCGGCCTCAATAATAAGGCCCTTGGTCTTAAACCAATTTTAAAGCTTTGGATTGCCGGAGAACCTTCATCGAACTTAGCATATACCATCCTTTCAACTTTCCCGGCGACATAAAATCATTTCCACCAAAGACTCATGTCATATCTACATTCGCCGATTTCGATCTCACCATCATCATCCTCGATAATTCCTTAATCCTTGTAGTATTGTAGTAATTATTTTGAGCAGGTTTTGCTTTCAAATCTAATTTGTTCTCTTTCCTCTCCAATTTTTCAATTCTCTTCTGGACTTAAAATTTTGCCAAAATAACACTGTTTTAGTACTCTTCTCACCCGCCGGCGGGTTTCTCTGGTCGCTAGTATTACTATTTCACGATTTAATGAACAGAATTCCGACGGATTTTGATCTACAGAACACCGGCTCACCGTCACATCCTCCTCCTTTGCCGTCGATTCTGCAAGAACAACGGCGCACGTTAGCACATGTAACGACCAAGCGGGTCATTTCGAGAGTTAGAGCCTCGATAACTGTGGAATGGTCGGCTGCTGGCTGGCCTTTACCTCTGATGGTTCGAGCTCTACCTCTATGATCTCTACCTCCACCTCTATGACCTCTACCCCCGCCTCTACCTGGCTGGGCGACCCGTGGATCACCCGGTGCCTGAATCATGGGGTGAGGACTCTGCTGCTGGGAACTACCCGAACCTCGAGGGCAGAATCTCACAATGTGCACCGGGTCACCACAACCGTAACAAGCCCTCGACTGATACTGCTGACCTTGTCGACCGGAATGTCCACTCCGGAAACTCTGAAGTGGTGGGGCACTGATGGGTGTTGATGAGCAAATATGAAGCTGCTGGTCAAAATAATGCGGTTGAAAACCACGACCATCTGAAGTACCATGAGAAACTTGAAGAGCTGACTGAAAGGGCCTCGAAGGATGGCCTCTACCATAAGAATCTCTACCTCCAGACGAAGTACCACTGAACCTGCCTGAGTGACGGGGCCTCTTATATGACCCATGACCACCTCCCAGTGCAAGAGCCATCTCAACTCTATAGGCCGCATTGGCCGCCTCCTGAAAAGAAATCTCACTCCCGGCTCTCATAGCCATCTGGAGACGGATCGGCTGAATCCATCCCTCAGTAAACCTCCGCACTCTCTCTCTCTCTTGGTGAGGAGCATAACAGCAGCATGGCGTGCTAGATCAGTGAACCGGTTCTCATACTGAGTGACTATCATAGAGCCGTGCTGGAGGCGCTCGAACTCCTAACGAAGAGCCTCTCACTGAGTAACTGGGAGAAACTTCTCCAAAAACAACTCTGCAAACTGGTCCCAAGAAGGCGATGGCGTCCCTGCTGGCCTGGCTAGACAATAGTCACTCCACCAAGTCTTGGCGGATCCAGGTAGATGAAAGGTGACGAAGTCGACCCCATTTGTCTCCACAATACCTATAGTCCGAAGAACCTCATGGCAGCAAATATGAAATCCTGGGGGTCCTCTATAGAAGCACCGCTGAATGTGGTGGTGAAGAGCTCCTATTAGTAGGCGCCATCATGACTCCCGAGGGTGGAAAATTCGGGTCGTGACAAGAGCTGCCATGGAGGCCGGGTTTCATCTTTCTTCCACCAAACTTTGTAATTTTATGTTTTTTTTGTGTGACTTGTTGTTTGGCTACCATGTCTATGTGGAGCTAACTTCACGTTCTAGGGTTGTGGTTCTTTCATAACTATTGTTATTCAGATATTGATTTTGATTTCTTAATTTGTCGCATTGATTATTTATTTAATCTTGCTCTTGATTATTTGATTTCTTGATCACCAATTGAATACTATCTACAAATTTAGAATTGAACTCGAAAGTAGGAATTCTAGATTGCATATAGGATTGAGTAGAGCAAGTTCTTGAACTTGGGCATTAGGGGTCGGATTCGCGGTTAGGATAAATATATACCTAATTGTCTTGCTTGGTTGATGTACACCAATTATAAATGCATTCTTGTTAGTTCTAACTCCATAAACATATAAGCGTTAGGTTAGCTTGAATAGGCGGGTAAGAACTCGATAGATTCTTATGAGCAATATTAACCCTATCAATCTATAGAGTAGATAAATTAGTCAGTCAATTCAATTGAAATTATAATAGGATTGTTAGATATCCCATAACCCGAGATCGTTTTTATTGCATTGATAACATAAAAACTCACTCTTTCTTTATTCAAACTTCATTGTTTAAATTTTTTTATTTAATTAGTTTAGAATCAAATATTTCTAGGTTTAATTCTTGTTTAGATAATTAGGATAGTCTAATTTAGTTAATAGTTAATCACAAATACTCGTATATTCGACATCCGACTTTTAGTCACTTTATTACTTGACAACCGCGTATAATTGCAAGCGCATTTGGCCGCAACAAGTATTTCATCCAACCTCTCCTCCTCTAGCTAGAGCACTTTTTCTTTATATTTTTGCACTCCAAACAACCTAAATTATCATACATAACTCAATTAGTCATAAAATCAATAATTAAATTATATTGGGCATTTTGAAGATCAAATAGCATCAAAAGCAGTTAAAATATGAGAAAAGTAACATCAAACATATAAAAATATGCCCAACATTATTTGTATTAGGTTAAGTCATCTATATCATAGCCCACGTTGCTGCCCCTCTTACGATCGTATGTGAATACACGATACTTTACACACTATGCTGACTCTTTATACTTAAAGATAAGGAATATTGCTGACGTTGCACCACTTCCATCTACTACGTGCTTTTGCTTTTCATTCAAGCACCATCTTTTTCTTTGATTGCTTTTCCTTAATTTGATGGATTTTCATTTTGTACCCAAAATTTGTTTAACTGATAAGATTTATTTAGTCACTAATATTAACTATTTGGTACCAAATACATATTTTTAGGTAAACTATAGGGGAGATGGTGGGGGGTAGGAATTAGGACGGTGTTATGTCAATCCACTAATTAAACCAAATAATTACAAAGTTCAAAATACTTTACGTAGCCTTATTCCTATTTTGTAAAATTAAAATAATGTGTTTTTGATAAATCGTTGGTCCCGAAAAAGTAACATCAAAGTATTGTCGAAGAGAAATATAACAATGAATAAACCACATAACGGAAACAATAACACGAAGTAATATCAACAAACTTAGAAACCTTTTATGATACGTAAAAATACATGGATAAGATAAAATATATATTTACCATCAATATATATAACTTAAATTCATACTTGGTGCCGAAGCTTGTGTTACTTGTTGAGGGTGAACGGTTGATTTTCTCAAATAGTATGAAATACTATATTTTGCCGATTACTGGAGTAGCAAAGCTAATGAGCTAAAATCCAATTGAGAATTTTGATAATTTGCTTCAGATGTTTTATTCTTGGGGTAAATTTCACAAATGATCATATAACTATGACATTTTTTCACTAAAGTCATATAACTTTCTTTTCTCACATAAAAATCATAAAACTTTCACTTCTTTACTCAAAAAATCCTAGCTACCGGCTAAGACAATCCTTCGGTCATTTTTTTAATTTTTTTTTTTCACTTTTTTCATTTTTTTTTAAATTAAAAATATTTTTTCTTTAAAATAAAAACTGAAAAACTAAGATAAAACTAAATTCTTTAAAAAAACTGAAAAAAAAATATTTTTCAAAAATGAAAATATTTTGTTGAAAATATTTTTTTCAGCTTTTAAAAAATAAAAACATTTTATTAAAAATATTTTTTCTAGTTTTTACAAAATAAATGCTTTAAAAAAACTGAAAAACATTTTTTTTTGTAAAAATTGAAAAAAAAAACTTTACTAAATTAGTGGACTATTGTTGCATTAGTTTAAAAAACGAAAAATATTTTGCATTTCTTGAAAATGTATCTTTGTTGGACTTTATTTAGTTTGCAAAAAATAAAAATATTTTGTTGAAAATATTTTTTCAGCTTTTAAAAAATGAAAATATTTTATTAAAAATATTTTCTCTAGTTTTTACAAAAGTAATGCTTTAAAAAAACTAATAGTCCACTAATTTAGTAAAGTTTTTTTTTTTCAATTTTTACAAAAAAAAAATGTTTTTCAGTTTTTTAAAGCATTTATTTTGTAAAAACTAGAAAAAATATTTTTAATAAAATGTTTTTATTTTTTAAAAGCTGAAAAAAATATTTTCAACAAAATATTTTCATTTTTGAAAAATATTTTTTTTTCAGTTTTTTTAAAGAATTTAGTTTTATCTTAGTTTTTCAGTTTTTATTTTAAAGAAAAAATATTTTTAATTTAAAAAAAAATGAAAAAAGTGAAAAAAAAAATCAAAAAATGACCGAAGGATTGTCTTAGCCTGTAGCTAGGATTTTTTGAGTAAAGAAGTGAAAGTTTTATGATTTTTGTGTGAGAAAAGAAAGTTATATGACTTTAGTGAAAAAATGTCATAGTTATATGACCATTTGTGAAATTTATCCTTTATTCTTGAAAGAAAACTAACTTTACTTGTATTTAATTCTCCAACTTTTAACAAGTACTTAATACTCCAATATATATGTGTGTAATTTTGCAATTTTTCTAAGCTTCGTTGTTGTTTATTCTAGTTAATCAAAGTTTCTTTCCTCTATAATTTTAGGTAACTCATCATTGAAAGCACAAAAAAAAGTATAAAAAGAATTTAATTTCTGTACACTAACATGTTACTTGCTGTGTACAACTGGTTAAAATACACTAAATAAGTATAAAATTTCTTTATTGTATATAAATTAAATCCAAAAAGACTAGAACACATTTAATTTCATAAATTCAGTTGTTCAAATAAGCGTCGGTGGGAGTAGAGGGTAGGGGTTGGAGCGTTGGAGTATAGGAATATTATTAACTGATACTTTAGGACCATCATCAAATAAATTGAAGGGCTATATTAATAATGGTGGAAACAAGATTTTCACCGATAAAGTTCAATATTGATTGTGTATGCATAAAAATTAACTATGTAATTTTTAGGCGAAGAAAGAATATCAAATGAACCCTTCCGCTTGACGCTCTAGCTCCGCCCACGGCTATATGCCAACATATACGTTTTCAACAAATTGATTTGCAGTGACGAATGAAATATTTGACGTACATGCAATTGATGTTTGAAAAGTAGGAAAATCTTAAAGTAAAGTGCATTGTATAACATATCTAAAATATATATAAAACTAGTAAAACTTTTCGCGCTTCGCGCAATTATTAAAAATATAACTGAATTATAAAATAACTTTTTTATAAAATATAGTGGATAAATGAGATAAAATATTAATTATCACTACTATTAATAGACATATAAAACTAACTCTACCTATTGATGAAATTACGCATTTACATTTTTAGTAGAATTAGAGTTATGTAACTGCATTTTCAATTCGATTTTTTTTATAAAAAAAAAGGAAATAAACGGGAAAGAATTTGTAAGAAAAATTTCCACTTACATATGCCATGGTTGGGTACGGGGGGAGGGAGGGTTAATACATGATTCAAGGCTAATGATAAATTAGAAGCAAGTATAAAGATATTTTATTAATTAGATAGTAAACATATTTTTTGCTAAAAATTTCCTCTATTCAGTTAAAAGAAACACTTAATAAAAATGAAGAAGCTAATAACAAAAACAAAACAAAATAGAAGAAATAGGTGGAATTTGCCGTGTACATCCATTGAATCGTTTTTTTGTAGTATGTTTTTTTCTATTCTTTCTCGTTTTTCCGTCATTTCTACTCATAATTGATCTCTTTCATATTCTCCATCCCAGGGAAAACATAATACATCACTTTAGAATAGTTGCTCCGATTATTTTTATCCTATCAGCGTAACAAAAAGAGTAGGCAATTCAATTCAAAGAAGAATCAAAACACATATTCGAAAAAGAAATCTAATTATCAAAATACCACTAGAAGAAACAAAACTTACCAACCTAGAATATTTTACTACAGTGGCGAAGCCACATGGTCATAAGGGTAAAATATATAGGTATATTTTACCTATATACACAATATATTTTTTCAATTCGTCAGAAAATTACAATGTGTATATAGATAAAATATTATATTTTAAAGCTATATATAACACATATTGAACACACTTTATCGGGAATCTTTTTTCACTTATTTCAAATTTGAATACCCCTGAAAAATTCATAATTTCGCCACTGCTACATGATAATACCCGCAACGAAATATAGCTTCACTATTTACATTATGGGAATCACAAGTAGTGGAAAAAATTTGTTGCAAAAGAAGAAAACCGGCGTATGGCTCAACAAAGAAGAACACTGTGACATCTGCTTCGTGATATTTTGGTCAAAACTTTTTATTGACGGAAATGTACCAAAAATTACATCAAGTGAAATGTGAGGTCGAACAAATAACTTGTACATTTCACAGGGATACTAATTCAAGCACAAAACCTGTCCAAAGCCATGCTAAATCGTTTTTGTGCCTTTCGAGGTGCTGTAAAAAGAGTCTACAACAGAATCTTAATCTGTACACAGTTTGAGCATCTGTCAGCAGGAGCTAAAGCCATGGAACTAAACCATTGCTGTTTACGTTGCTCAACGTAGCACGTTTAACATAATAAGAGAGTTAAAGAAGTGACTCTTGAGTTTTTTTTTTTAACATACCACATAAATGCAAAAAATGAGGAAAAGCAAAACAGGGAGGAAAAAAAAGTAAATATGTTTCTTGACCAAAGAGATGTGTCACATAAGTTTATTTTTTCTTTTGCAAATATAAAAAATAAAAAAAATAAAAATTCAATGCGAATCTAGTACAATCGTTCCTAAAATTCAAAATGGGGCATCTTGATGCTTGACGAAAGGCAAAGTTATAGTATATGAATTCGCACTACAACCGCAAGCCTGCAATAAACAGACTAAAGATAGTACGTAACAAAATACATGTCACGACCCAAATCCGGTCATGATGGCGCCCAACAATTAAGCTAGGCCAGCCAGACCAACTATTACTTATCACAACGACTATCAGTCCCAAATAGACATTCCAAGAAGAATATATGAGTCAAAGAACTCCAATAATAATAATAATGAACAAAATACTGACACTCCCAAAGATCTGGAGTCACAAGTCTAGAGCCTCTAACAAAACCCAACAGGAATAGAGAGTACTCTGTATAGAAATACTCAAGTCTGAATACAAAATACAAATAACAACTGGAAAGGAGAGGAGAAGCTAGGTTCTGCGAACGTAGGCAGCTACCTCAGCAACTCGAAATGACACTGCAAACGCTGGAATTGCATGTCTACTGCTCCTGAGTACCTGAGTCTGCACACAAAAGGTGTAGGGAGTAGGGGTGAGTACTAAGTACTCAGTGAGTAATAAATATATAAAAGTAGCTGAAAGTAAGAAATCTACAAAATACCACAATATGAAGCTACACTACATTCCAAATCTCCTACGAACTAGCATCAACAGTACAATCCAACTACCACAGAGTAATTCAACAAATAAGGATGCAATGCAATGCACATAACCGCTACGGCGTGTAGCCCGATCCATTTAACGTCGACGGCGCTCACTGGGGTGTGTACAGACTCCGGAGGGGCTCCTACAGCCCAAGCGCAATACTGCTGCGGCGTGCAGCCCGATCCTCATATCAACTACTGCGGCGTGCAGCCCGATCCATTCTCAGTCCATAATAAGCAAATAAGTCACAAAACAGTTCATTTTTCTAAATTCCAGTTTCCAGTTCATAATTTATGAAAAATACTTTAACTTCATTAAATTTCCAAAAGCCGGTGACTTAGCATTTCAATAGTGATTTCAATTTCCAGGACTGAGATCAGTGATTAAGCAAATATAGCTATCACATAAATATTGTCCTCTAAGGACACTGCAGGTCGGCACAAGGCCCCAAACAAGGCTTACAACCCACAAATATATCAAATACAGTGTATTTCCAACACTAACAACATATTATTCACATCCGGGATGGACCAAGTCTCAATCCCTAGTCACAATCAATCCCGCACCTGCCACGGTGTGCGAGCCACGCCCTACTAGCGTCACAATGTGCTAAGCCGGGGTTTCGAACCCTCAAGCTACCATATACACAAACTACTCACCTCTAGCCGGTCGTAGACTCGTCCGCGATGCCTTTTCCTTTGAATTTAGCTCCCTCTTGCGTAGAATCTAGTCAAACCACAATAATTATGTCAAAATATGGGTCAACGAATCATAACCCATTTCAATTTACATGAAATTCGCATAAATATACTAAGTTGGTAAAATCCGACCCCGGGCCCACTACTCGGAAAATTCTGAAATTAGTACCAACGCGACCCTCATCTCGCCACGAGTCCGTGCATATAAAATTTATCAAAATCGGAGTTCAAATGGCCTTCCAAAACTCAAAATCCCGTTTTTAATGCCTAGGCCACAATTCTTCAAGATTTCTACCCAATTTCATGAAGATTAATGTAAATTCTACCATAAAATGATGTTTTTGAGTCAAGAATCTTACCTCCGATGAATACCCGATGATTTCTCAGTGATTTCTTCGAGTTTTATTCACTGCCAGAGCAATTTGCTCTACGCGTTCGCGTGAGCTCCCACGCGTTCGCGATGCTCATTTTCCAGTTACTCTTCGCGAACGCGACACCAACCACGCGTTCGCGATGCTCAAACTCCCAGCCGCCCAAATTCCTTCTACGCGTTCGCGACTCCCAGTCACGCGAACGCGATGGTTCACTCCAACTGACCTACGCGAACGCGACACCAGGAACGCGATTGCGAAGCACAAGGCTCCTGGCCTACGCTAACGCGACGCACCTGATCGCGAACGTGATGCATGATCCGCCTGGCCTTCGTGAACGCGGCCCATGTCACGCGAACGCGAAGGTCTAAATGACTGGGCAGAAATTTGCAGTTTTCTGCAGATTTTGCCGAGTCCCATATGCCCGGTTGATGGTCTGAAGTCATCCCAAGGCCTCCGGGACCCCAACGAAAACCACCAACATACTCCAAAACATGATACGGACTTGTTCCAATCACAAAAACACCATCCTAAACACCAAAATCACCATTTACACACGAATTCAATCCTAAGTTTCTTCAAAACTTTCAAAACTAACATTCAATCCAAAACCCGATCAAACGATGTCCGAATGACCTGAAAATTTGCAGACATATCCAAAATCACCTAACGAAGCTACAGGAATTGTCGGAATTCCATTCCGACCCCCGGATCAAAATATCACCTACCATCCGGTTTTCGCCAAAAAATCAACTTTCGCCAATTCAAGCCTAAAACTACACCGGACCTCCGAATTCAATTCCGATTGCTCTCCTAACTCATAAATGATCCCCCGAAACTAGTCGAATCATCGGAATCCGATTCCGAGCACTCTAACTCGATAGTCAATCTCTAGGTTGACTTCCCATATTCAAGCTTCCTTCATACATGCTATTAGCTTCATTTTTAATCCAAATCACTCCTAACTCACCCGATATACTCTAATACTGATATAAAAGTGTAAGATACGTAAATGAAAGGTAACGGGGTGGTAATTCCCGTAACGACGGGCCGGGTCGTTACATTCTCCCCAACTTAAACAAACGCTCGTCCGCGAGCGAATAAAGAAACATACCTGGAGCATCAAACAAGTGAGGATATCTGCTCCGCATCTCCTGCTCGGTCTCCCAAGTTGCTTCCTCCACGGGATGACCTCTCCACTGCACTTTCACTGAAGCTATATCCTTGGATCTCAGCTTACGAACATGTCGACCCAAAATGGCTACTGGTTCCACATCATAAGTCAAATCCTCATCTAGCTGTATCGTGCCGAAGTCTAACACATGAGACGGGTCTCCGACATACTTCCGGAGCATAGATACATGGAACACCAGGTAAACTCCCGACAAACTGGGTGGCAAAGCAAGCATATAGGCCACCTCCCCAACTTTCCTAAGCACCTCAAAAGGTCCAATAAACCTTGGGCTCAACATCCCTTTCTTTCCAAACCTCATAACACCATTCATAGGCGAAACCTTCAGCAACACCTTCTCACCTACTGAATAAGACACATCTCGGACCTTCCGGTCCGCATAACTCTTCTGACGCGACTGAGCTGTGCGAAGTCTTTCTTGAATCACCTTTACCTTGTCTAAGGCATCTTGGACTAACTCTGTCCCTAACAACCTAGCCTCGCCGGGCTCAAACCAACCGACTGGAGACCTACACCGCCTCCCATATAAAGCTTCATACGGTGCCATCTGAATGCAGGACTGATAGCTATTATTATAAGCAAACTCCGCCAGAGGCAAATAATCAGCCCACGAACCACCAAAATCAATGACACAAGCACGCAACATGTCCTCCAATATCTGAATAGTACGCTCAGACTGTCCATCAGTTTGTGGATGAAATGTTGTGCTCGGCTCTACCTGTGAACCCAACTCTCGCTGAAATGTCCTCCAGAACTGAGAAGTGAACTGGGTACCTCTGTCCGATATAATAGAAATGGGAACTCCATGCAATCTCACTATCTCACGGATGAATATCTCTGCCAACCGCTCTGAGGAATAAGTAGTACACACTGGGATGAAGTGAGCCGACTTGGTCAACCTATCCACCACCACCCAAACTGAATCAAACTTCCTCGCTGTCCGAGGGAGTCCACTAACAAAGTCCATAGTAATCCTTTCCCACTTCCACTCAGGAATATCAATACGCTGGAATACACCACCAGGTCTCCGATGCTCATACTTGACCTGCTGACAGTTTAGACACCGAGCCACATGGCTCTCACAATATCTTTCTTCATCTTTCTCCACCAGTAATGCTGCTTCAAATCCTGGTACATCTTCGCGGCTCCTGGATGAATAGAATACCGCGAACTGTGGGCCTCCTCCAATATCAACTCACGAAGGCCATCAACATTGGGCACGCATATCCGGCCCTGCATCCGCAATACACCATCACTATCAATAGTGACATCTCCGGCATCATCATGCTGAACTCTGTCCTTAAGGACAAGTAAGTGTGGATCATCATATTGGCGCTCTCGAATACGATCATATAAAGAAGAACGAGCTACTACACAAGCCATCACCCGTCTGGGCTCAGAAATATCCAGTCTCACCATCTGATTAGCTAACGCTTGAACATCAACTGCAAGGGGGCTCTCCCCAACTGGAATATACGCCAAACTGCCCATACTAATAGCCTTCCGGCTCAATGCATCAGCCACTACATTGGCTTTCCCGGGATGGTACAAGATAGTAATATCATAGTCTTTAAGCAATTCAAGCCATCTCTGCTGCCTCAAATTTAGATCTTTCTGCTTAAACAAATGCTGAAGGCTGCGGTAGTCTGTATATTCATCACAAGATACACCATATAAGTAATGCCTCCAAATCTTCAAGGCATGAACAATAGCAGCTAACTCCAAATCATGAACAAGGTAGTTCTTCTCGTGGGGCTTTAGCTGACGAGAAGCATATGCAATAACTCTACCCTCTTGCATCAACACACAACCGAGTCCAACTCTAGAAGCATAACAATACACCGTATATGACCCTGAGGCTGATGGCAACACAAGTACTGGAGCTGTGGTCAAAGCCTCCTTGAGCTTCTGGAAGCTCTCCTCACATTCATCGGACCACACAAATGGAGCATTCTTCTGTGTCAACTTAGTCAACGGTGAAGCAATTGATGAGAAACCCTGAACAAACCGGCCATAATAGCCTGCCAAGCCGAGAAAACTCCGAATCTCTGTAGCTGAGGAAGGTCTGGGACAATTCTGCACTGCCTCGACCTTCTGTGGATCAACCCTAATACCCTCACTGGACACTACATGTCCCAGAAAACCGACAGTATCAAGCCAGAACTCACACTTAGTGAATTTTGCATAGAGCTTCTCTTCTCTCAACCTCTGCAATACCACCCTCAAATGATGTGCATGCTCCTCCTGGCTGCGTGAATATACCAGAATGTCATCAATAAACACAATCACAAAAAAATCAAGGTACGGCCGAAATACACTATTCATCAAGTGCATGAATGCAGCTGGGGCATTAGTTAGCCCGAAAGACATCACCAGGAACTCGTGGTGCCCATATCGTGTCCTGAACGTTGTCTTCATAATATCCGAGTCCCTGATCTTCAACTGATGATAGCCCGATCGAAGATCAATCTTAGAAAATACACTAGCTCCCTAGAGCTGATCAAATAGGTCTTCAATACGAGGCAATGGGTACTTATTCTTCAATGTTACCTTGTTCAGCTGCCTGTAATCAATGCACATTCTCATTGAGCCATCTTTCTTCTTCACAAACAACACCGGTGCACCCGAAGGTGACACACTCGGACGAATGAAACCCTTATCTAAGAGTTTCTGAAGTTGTTCCTTCAATTCTTTTAACTCCGCTGGTGCCATGCGATAGGGAGGAATAGAAATGGATTGAGTGCCGGCACCAAGTCAATACCAAAGTCAATATCTCTGTCAGGCGGCATGCCCGGCAGGTCTGTTGAAAATACATCCGGAAACTCCCTCACAATGGGGACCGAATCAAGACTGGGTGTCTCGGCCTCAACATTTCTAATGAAGGCCAAATAAGATAAACAACCCTTCCCAATCATTCGTTGGGCCTTTATATAAGAAATCACCCTGTCAGACACATAATCAGTCAAGACATGCCACTCGATCCTTGGATTACCCGGAATAGCTAGTGTGACTGTCTTGGCATGACAGTCCAGAATCGCATGGTAAGGAGACAGCCAATCCATGCCTAGAATTACATCGAAATCTACCATGCCCAGTAGTAATAGATCAACTCGGGTCTCCAGACCCCCAATAGTAATAAGAAAGGATCGATATACCTGATCCACAACAACAGTATCCCCCACTGGGGTAGACACATGTACGGGAAAAGCAAGAATACCACGGGTCATACCCAAATGATGTGCAAAATAAGTAGAGACATAAGAATAGGTGGATCGGGATCAAATAAGACAGAAGCATCCCTGTGGCAGACTGAGATAATACCTGAAATGACCGCATCTGAAGCACTAGCATCCTTCCTATCCGGAAGAGCATAGAAACGAGCCTGGCCTCCACCAGTACGATCCTCACCCTTAGGGCAACCTCTGGATACCTGGCCACCAGTCCTAGCCGACTGTGCTGGTGCCGAAGAAACAGGAGTAGAAGACGAGAGCTGATCCCTCTGTTGCGACCGCTTACGAAGCCACTGAGGACACTCTCTCCTGATATGGCCCAAATAACCGCACTCAAAACAACGGCCTGAAGATGGAAGAAGGGGCTGCTGAGGACCCCTCGCTACAGACGAACCCTGTGCTGAGGAAGCAGGAGCAGAGCTTTGAGTTGGAAGAGCACTCAGTGCAGGCTGATTCTGCTGATGGCTCTGCTGACCCTGGTAACCATGATGGCTCTGACGACCGCGATTTGATGAAACCCCACTGGACTCTGCTCGTCCAGATTGATGAGACCTGAAAGAATGACCTCTGCTATGCTGAGATTGACCCCTGGACGGAGCACCACTGTAACTGCCCGTACCACGAGGCCTCTTAGCCTCTCTCTCATCCCGCTCTCTGCGGCGATCTGTCTCAATATGACGGGCAGCATCAACCACCTCCTCAAAGGTAGCTGCCGAAACTCTCTCCCTGGTCATCAATATGCGGATGGGATAAATAAGGCCATCAATAAATCTCTCAATCCTCTCTCTGTACGTAGGAACCATCCACATAGCATGACGGGCCAGCCGTGCGAATCTCATCTCGTGCGATTAATCGTCGTATCTCACTCGCTTCGACCACTCGAGCCGACATCGCGGCTCCTCTCTGCGAGGCCGAGGCACGTGCTTCTCGGAAAATACCGCGGAGAACTGCTGCCAAGTGAGGGGCACGGCCCAGCGGGCCTACGCCTCTCTAAATCCTCCCACCGCTGAAATGATGCACCTGTGAGCCGAAAAGTGGTGAATGAAGCACCGCTGGACTCTAGAATACCCGCGGTGCGAAGCATGCGCTGACATCTGTCAAGAAAACCCTGAGCGTCCTCGCCCTCGGCACCACTGAATGTCGGAGGGCTGTAGCCTCTCAAATCTCTCCAAACGACGGTGCTCATCGTCGGGCATAGCTGGAACCATATAAGCAGAGGAGGCGGTGCGACGGGCGCGGCCAGGCTGGACCGGCTCGGGTGTGTGAGCCACGGGGGTCCGATTCCCTCCCCTGCCTGTGAAGAAGATGCGGCAGCAGTAGCTGCAACTACCTGAGCCAAGCTTGTGCACGCTGATAAGATCCGAGCCAAGGTCTCCGAGGACACGGTATGACAATGAGCGCTGCTGGTGCACCGAACTCGAGTTGCCGGAGCGTCCGCCGCCGGAATGCGGTCCCGAGCACCGGGCCACGCGGTGTGAGAATCGACCACGAGTACGAGTCGGCTGGTGGGTCGGCGAGTGCTTGGTGCTTCTCTGCCCTACCTCTACCACGACCACGGCCTTCGGGTGCCAATGGTGGTCGTCCGCCACGTCCGTTAGCACGTGTTCTCTCCATCTGCGAGAGAATAGAATATGGAAAAATTTAATTTCATGATAACACAAATCGCACGATATGAATTCAAGAAAATGAGGTTTTTCCTAATATTTCTGTAGCCCTCCGAGGATAGATACGGACGTCTACGTACCGATCCGCGAAAGCTTACTAAACCGGCTCATGACTCGCGAGTCCTAATAACCTAGGATCTGATACCAACTTGTCACGACCCAAACCCGGTCATGATGGCGCCCAACAATTAAGCTAGGCCAGCCAGACCAACTATTACTTATCACAATGACTATCAGTCCCAAATGGACATTCCAAGAAGAATATATGAGTTTAAGAACTCCAATAATAATAATAAAGAACAAAATACTGACACTCCCAAAGATCCGGAGTCACAAGTCTAGAGCCTCTAACAAAACCCAACAGGAATAGAGAGTACTGTATAGAAATACTCAAGTATGAATACAAAATACAAATAACAACTGGAAAGGAGAGGAGAAGCTAGGTTCTGCGAACGTAAGCAGCTACCTCAGCAACTCGATATGACACTGCAAATGCTGGAAATGCCTGTCTACTACTCCTGAGTACCTGAGTCTGCATAGAAAAGGTGTAGGGAGTAGGGGTGAGTACTAAGTACTCAGTGAGTAATAAATATATACAAGTAGCTGAAAATAAGAAATCCACATAATACCACAATATGAAGCTACACTACAGTCCGAATCTCCTATGAACTAGCATCAACAGTACAATTCAGCTACCACGGAGTAATTTAACAAATAAAGATGCAATGCAATGCACATAACCGCTACGGCGTGTAGCCTGATCCAATTTAACGTCGACGACGCTCACAGGGGGTGTGTACAGACTCCAGAGGGGCTCGTACAGCCCAAGCGCAATACTGTTGCGGCGTGCAGCCCGATCCTCATATCAACAACTGCGGCGTGCAGCCCGATCCCATGCTCAGTCCACAA
>JASVEL010013418.1:0-51502 GCA_032618575.1 Nicotiana noctiflora | reverse complement strand
TCCACACCGAGGTACGCAACTGCCAGCACTCAAGAGCTTTGATGCACAATACCTACAAGACTCATTACTTCGAACACATACCATGAATTAATCGTATCCTTATCATGCCATTTCAGTTTATTATCAAGCTATTCCATTTATCCCATTTTCCTTTCTGATTTATCTTTAATTTAATATTCTCCTTTATTGTAGCACCACAATACCTCAACTCAGGTTACCACACGAGACTCGTACATAAGACCATGCGGTCTAAGACCCCTGGGCTACTGAATACTCTTTCAGATGTTTCCAAGAAATACCACATTCTATAATACTTTATTTTGAAGAACTTCCTGCGATTCTGAATTCGTTATCATTACCTTCCAATACGGATACATAGAATCCCATAATTAACATAACATACCACAACGTCTTGATCTCTTCTAATGAAAATACGGTCTCTATCCACATACACAATCTTAAGGCACCTGACTAATACATGCAAAATCTTGAACATCGCAAAATCATTCTCGTGAGTTGTTCACCCTTATTCAGCTGTAATTCATCTGTCTTATTGAACAGAACCACTCGTGCTTTGTTAGAACTTTGACACTGCAGAGCATGATTTCATACATATACAAACAACCATCTTTTTACTCTATGCACTGAGCATTATTTATCAATAGCAACTCAAAACATCCTAATATTTATTCATATCTACGACGCACCATATGACCTTTATCAAAATTTTCCTTCACACTTGCCATTCTTGGCTCAATTTCTGCGACCAGAATGGATTCGCCCGCATACTTCAAGATAGAACCAACATAGCACACAACAGTGCGATCAGTTAATCACTAACAACCTCCCCAACTTGGCTCGAAGCCATATATCAAGGAATTTTTAACCACTCATAGCATTCTTACTCAAATGATGCCACAATGTTATAGTGAGATTAAACTCAAGTCATTTACAAGCTATAGTGGAGACTCGAATCATCATAATTCTTAACTCTTCTGCAATGCTTGCATTCATTCACGCATAACAGTTAAGCCCACTCTTTAGGTGACAAAATCTTTTTTAAGTCCCAAATTTTCCAAAACTTTTGACAGAGTTTCCTTTGTTATTTGGCCAATCCACCTGCCAGAGAATCACCAAAACCATCCTAACAACACGCCCACCACTTAACAAGGCATCACAATGTATATCAACAACATTGATCTCAATATTACACGAATTATATTATCAAAATTGATACATGGACATGCGTTGCACCTGCTTGCATCATAACACATATCAAACACCTTTTAGTTACACATATGAATCAACCCACCTAAGGGAACTACGCATGAGATAACCCACCTGCTTCATCTCAATTTAGTATTTCAGCACACCTTCTACCATGATACACATAGCACAATCAATTAGTCTTCCTGAGTCTGAACTCATACCACCGCACATAATGCACTTTACCTTTTCAACTAAGAGCCATGGAAATATTCACCACGCCCATAGCTCGGGGCTACACAACAGATCACAATAAGAACCGAATACCTAACAGCTCATCCATTATCAAGCCGCCATTTCCACAATTAGGGACAATACTGATCATATAAATTTCATAATACCAGCTCGCAAAATTAGCACCTCGGTGCTCAAGCCATAGACAAAGATCCGGCCTCACGTCCTTCCGACTAGCCCAGCATGAACTCACGGAGATTATACCTCGCCCCTCAATAGGGGAATCACAAGCCATCAAGGGAAATATAACACTAAATACTCGAGTGCGCATATAGACGTGTGGAAGGAATTTCAAGAATTATATCTCAAGCTGAATCAAGTATGCAAGATAAGAATTCTAAGAATGTGAATGTTTCCTAAAAGGTCTGCAGCCTCCCGAGGATAAACACAGACGTCTCTATACCAATCTATGAGACACTACTAACTGGCTCAAGACTCATGAGGCCTAGTAACCTAGGCTCTGATACCAACTTGTGACGACCCCAAACCCGATTGTGATGGCATCCAACCCAACGGCTAGGCAAACCCAACCAAATACACTCTCACCCCGAGCTTAGAGCTCAAAATCATTTATTTTAACTCATTAACAGTGAAGGAAACCAATATGACCTGATAATTATAAAAATATCCAAAAATCTCCCAAAACAACGTAACTTCCCAAAGATCTGGGGTCACGAGCCAAGAGCCTCTATTAGAATATCAGTACAATACTGTAAATGTAACCCTACAAGTCTGAGAGTACGCGGAATGAACAAAACAACAGAGTAATAAGGGAAGTGTCGGGTCTTGCAGACACCAGGCAGCTACCTCGACAATCCCAAATGAAGCTCAAGACAAGCATCAAGCTCAGCTAAGCTTCCAAGTACCTGAATCTGCACACATGGTGCAAGGAGTCAACTGAGTACTTCTAACTCACCGGTAATAAAAGTAAATAAGGATGAGGAAAAGAAAACCACACAAGGCACTATCTAATGCTATAAAATACATAATCATCTTTTAAATTGCAGTACACTTTCATGGTATTCCATTTTAACATAAATGAGTAGATTTTTGAAATCTCGTTTTAACATCTCTTTCCTTCATTATTAACAGTTCAATACGTGGGGACAACCTCAAACAGTGCAAGTCTACACTCAAATCAACCACTTGGACTCAACACTCCTTAACAATTTCCACAAGGGTATCTGGTCAATAAGGCAGATAACACATGTATGCCTATAATTTATGAGTGTTAAATGTCATGCCACGTACAACAAGTAAAGCCAATGTATGTATGCAATCCAATGCACAAGACGTTGTGGCATATAGCCCGATCCATACAAAGGTGCCCGCGCTCACTGTGGGGGTTCAGACTCCGGAGGGGCTCCTACAGCACAAGCGCAATATCAATATCACTCCCACTGCGGCGTGCAGCCCGATCCATGCATAGTCATGACTGCATATATGCCCATTGGCAACAGTATCATAACAACTCATAGCTAAAATGTCATCAAAACCTTGTTTAAGTTTTCAAATCTTATAAAATGGTGAGTCGCAAAATATCATTTTAAAACCTTAGACTAAGATGAGAATATACACAGTATTGCCAAGACTGTGATACCAATCCTAAAAGGATTCAAATATTCAGCACGAAAGCCTAAAACATGATAATCAGTCCAGTTCATGACAATTAATATCTTTATTAAAGTGTCAATTCAATTTCAAGCAATTCGGTAGTGTTTTTATTAAGCGGGACGGACCAAGTTACAATCCCCAATGGTGATCTACCACATGCCCATTATCCGGCGTGCAGGTCACCTCAATACATCACTACGATGAGCAAGTCCGGAGTTTACAAACCGTCAAGACATCATTTACAAGTGTTCCCCACCTCGATCCGGCGAAAACTCTAGTCTTTGATGCCTTTTCTCCTCAAACCGGCCTCCACACACTTCAAAATTAGCCAAAATTAGTACAAATATATCATAATAGGCTAATGGAACAACATCCAATCAAAAATAATCAAAATATAGGAAAAATCTCGAAACTAAGAAAACCTGAGCCACGGGCCCGCTTCTCAAAAATTATTAAACTCACATTTTCGGAATCCTCGTCTCGCCACGAGTCCGTACATATAAAATTTATCAAAATCGGAGTTCAAATCAGCCACCAAATCTCAATTTTACATAGCAAAAATCCAAGCCCTCACTTCTTCAATTTATATCCAAATTTAGAGAATTAATGGAAGATTCATTGATAAAATGACGTATTAAGACCACGAGACTTACCTCCAATCACTTCCCGATGAAATCCCCTTCAAATTCTATCAATTGGCTCACAATGTAGAGAAAAGAATTGAGGAAATAATGAGGGGTTCGCATCTGAAACTTTAATTAAAAGCCTTCTGATCCGCCCAGGTTAATACTACGTGAACACGGTCAACACCCCTGCATTCACGATGAACAAATTCCATCTGACCAAATTTACCTCTACGCGAACGCGATGCACTAGCCATTCCTCTTACGCGAATGCATTCCATTCTTACGCGATCATGATGCCTGATATGCTTACCCTTCGCGAGCTCCTGATGCGAATGCGATGCACAAAATTTCGGGACCCTAAAATTACTCTACGAGTTCGCGTCCATCACCACGCGAATGCGATGAACATAAGTCAGCAACCCTTATAGCAGCAAATCTGATCTCAATACATACCAAAATGGGTCCGTTTGACCACCCGAATTCATCCCGAGGCCCCTGGGACCTCAACCAAAGACATCAACATACCTCGAAACATCATACGAACTTGTTCCAATCATTAAAACACATCCTTAAACAAAAAAATCATCAAATTAGAGCGAATTCAAGCCTAAGTTTCACCTATAACTTCCGAAACCAACATTCAATCAAAAACCCGACCAAACGATGTCCGAATAACCTGAAAATTTGCAAACATATCCAAAATCACCTAACAAAGCTACTGTAACTGTCAGAATTCCATTCTGACTCATAGATCAAAATCTCACCTATCAATCGGATTTCGGCAAAATTCCAACTTTGCCAATTCAAGCCTATTTCTACATCGGACCTCCGAATTTGATTCTGATCGCTCTTTTAAGTCACAAATCATCTCCCGAAGCTAATTGAACCACCTGAATCCATATCCGAGCCCTCTAACCACATAGTCAACTTCAGGTTGACTTTTCTGAAACCAACTTCCTTTTAAGAGGCTATATGCCTTATTTTCAACCAGATTCAATCCAAATTTATCTAATAGACTCTAATACTAATATAGAACATAAAACCACACAATAAGGGGGAAACGAGGCGGTAACTCTCGTGACGACGGGTCAGGTCGTCACAGTAATTTAGTAATAAATATGTCTATTAACAATATAATAATACTAAATAACTGATAATGTGACAAAGAAAAATATTGAATAAGAAAGTTATTCGCTGACTATATGAATACGTTTAATTTAATAGATATTTTATTATTGGATATATCATATTAACAAATAAGATGATAATTGAAATTTATTAAAGCAATACGGTCTAATAGGATCAAACCAGCCCCATCATAACGTAATTTAATTTAATAAATTTGGACCGTGCATCGTGATGATACGACTACTGTTAAAATATGAAAGAAGAAGTAAGACTACACAAGGATAAAAAGTTTATTCGTCTTGTCTATTAAATAAAAGAGCCTATTTTTGCAAAATAATCAAAACTGTGGACAAAACTTAAATATCAGACTCGACGGGGTACATCCTACACAAATTGTGGGGCATTTGCATCTATACCCGCTTTTTGTGTCACATTTTAATCTTTACCTGCTTTGCAAAAAATTGCAAACGTACCCGATTATTCACATAACTTCAGCACACGGGGCTGAAGTATCAAAGGCAATTACACAAAATTTCAGCATTTTAGTAGCCGGGCCTAAAGTTCAGCTTTAGAGCTGAAGTTTTTGTTTTGTAACTCGCGAACTTCAGCTCTAGAGCTGAAGTTTTCCAGTTATAAATAAAAATTTCAGCTCTTGAGCTGAAGTTTTATTTTATAAGTTTTTGTTTAGTAACCGGGAAACTTCAGCTTTAGAGCTGAAGTTTGCCAGTTATAAAATAAAAACTTCCGCTTTAGAGCTGAAGTTTTTGTTTAGTAACGCGGAAACTTCACCTCTAGAGCTAAAGTTTTCAAGTTGTAAAATAAAAACTTCAGCTCTAGAGCTGAAGTTTTCCAGTTATAAAATAAAAACTTCAGCTTTAGAGCTGAACTTTTTGTTTAGTAACCCGGAAACTTCAGCTCTAGAGCTGGACTTTTAATTTAGTAACTCGGAAACTTCAGCTCTAGGGCTGAAGTTTTAAAGTTATAAAATAAAACTTCGGCTCTAGAGCAGAATTTTGCCAGTTATATAATAAAAACTTCAAATAGAGTTGATGTTTCCTAGTTATAAAATAAAAACTTCAGCTCTAGCGCTGAAGTTGGTTTTTGGTAACCCGGAAACTCCAGCTCTAGTTATAAAACAAAAATTTCAGCTCTACGGCTGAAGTTTTTGTTTAGTAACCTGAAAACTTTAGCTCTAGAGCTGAAGTTTCTCAGTTATAAAGGGAAGCTGAAGTTTTTTAAAGAGTGGGTACGGATGCAAACAAAAAGACAATGCGACTATATGTTAAAAAGGGGCGCCCAAATAAGGCGCCCCATACAATTTGTAGATAAATTTCTAAGGGATCTTTACGCAAATAGCTAGTGGATTCATTATTTACTTTCTTTAACCGATATTTGCGGATTAATACTACTAATTATATATAGAGTTATACAAATACTGCACATAAATTATACATAATTAAATATTCACCCGTTATTCTTAATTTAAACAGGTTGGCCAAAATGGCTATTCGGGTTAATTCATCAATTTAGGGTGCTAATTACAACTCTCTAAAATAGCCAAATACAAAAACCATAAAGATACAAAATAAAGCCCACTTCCATCCCAAAGGACCCAAAGCATGATTGAAAAATTGCCAGGAATTAGCAATTTTTTAGTATTATATTAGCTTTGACAAAGATTTCCCCAAACAATTGGTATTATATAGTTAAATCTTATAAAACTACTCTCTTTTATATTTTTTTTTTAAAAAGAGCTACACGATTATTTTGTCTTTCCTCCCACTTTTTCTCCTCGTATTTCTTCTTCTATATCTTACCTTTGCTCTCATGGTTTAGCAAAAACTCTTGCAAATTATGCA
The DNA here is from genome assembly GCA_032618575.1 of Nicotiana noctiflora. Lineage (NCBI taxonomy): Eukaryota > Viridiplantae > Streptophyta > Magnoliopsida > Solanales > Solanaceae > Nicotiana > Nicotiana noctiflora. The sequence goes on along the minus strand of JASVEL010013418.1, from coordinate 44,775 downwards.
AAAAAATCAATGGGATGAAAAGATAAGGTTGATCTCACATCAGAAAAAATCTGAAGCAAAAACTAAGAGAGAAAAAATATATTTCAACTTTGTTTTTCTTCTCTCTTCTTTTTTGTCACGACCCGAATTTCCCACCATTGGGATTCGTGATGGCGCCTACTGTTGGAACTAGGCAAGCCAAATATTTAAGCCTTTTTTGGATAATAACACAGTAGTAATAATAATAATAAACCTTTAAAATCAAAGCGGAAGTCTTTCATAACATATATAACTGAAAACCCAAAATGCAGGAGTTTAATATTGCACTACTCAAGACCGGAGTCGTTATCTCATGAACTACTAAAGAGTACTACAAACAAGTATGAACACAAAATACATAAATGTTTGTCTCGGTACAATGAAAACAAACTGAAAACATGGAAAGGGACTTCGGCCTACGAACGCCAGCTAGGCTACCTCGTAAGTCCCTGGACTGAAACCAGCTCCTAGTCAATATCCTAATGCGGTAGATCGAAAGCTGCTCCGGTACCGTGATCTTTGCAAAAGAGCACAGAAGTGTAGCATCAGCACAACCGACCCCATATGCTGTTAAGTTTCTGGCCTAACCCCGGCGAAGTGCTAACGAGGCTAGAGAGGGCTACCAAATCAATATGTGCAGTTCTATATATATATATATATAAGAAAATGAAAGAATATAGAAATTAAACAGTTAGGAGGGAGGGAAACAGACTATAGGGGAGTACAGTCCGGATATAAAGTCAATAATGTAAGTAAGAAACATGGCAATAACAATAATTAATTAGAGCAGGAAAATCAATAGTTGTATGTCATCAACCTTCGTGCTTTTACTCTCATTGTCACCATAAGCAATCAAATAAAGTGCACGACATCAACCTTCGTGTTTTTCATCACATAACTATCATATCATGACATGGAATGACCCTTCGTGCTAATATAATTAAGACATGGCATGGAATGTTCCTTCGTGCTTAAATAATCAAACATGGCACAGAATGTCCCTTCGTGCATAAATAATCAAAACATGGCACGGAATTTCATTCGTGCATAAATAAACAAAATATGGCACGGAATGTTCTTTTGTGCATAAATATTCAACATATGGCACGGAATGTTCCTTCGTGCTTAAATAATGAAACATGGCACGGAATTTTCCTTCGTGCATAAATAATCAAAATATGGCACGAAATGTTCCTTCGTGCTTAAATATTGAAAAATGGCACGGAATGTTCCTTCGTGCATAAATAATCAAAGCATGGCACGGAATTTTCCTTCGTGCAATAATAATTAAAATAGTAGATTTCATGATTTAGGTATAGGAATTTGATAAATGATGATAGAAAATGAAAACAAGTCTTGGTGAAAAGGAGCTTCAACGGACGCCTAAGTACTTGAAGAAGAAGGAATTCATGTATTTTTGTGAAAAGCCCGTATCCATTGTTTCAGGGAATTAAATGTAGCTGGGCAAAAATTGCCTTTCGCGTTCGTGGAAGTATGGTCGCCTTCGTGAAGGGTAACTTGGGTAGAGCATTGTGTTCGCGATGGGAAAGCTGCAAATGCGAAGAGTAAGAAGTTGGGAGTCGAAACATTACACTACGTGAACACGCATAGACTCACATGAACGCATTGGGTAGACAGGTAAACTTACGCGTTTGCGAACTGAAGGATGCGAACGCGAAGAAGGAACCTATGGGGGCCTTGAAATTGGCTTATGCGATCACGATAGAGATGGCAAATGCGAAGGAGTGGAACATCAAAGCACTGCGAACACGAGCCTAGGGCCGCGTTCGCGAAGAACAAAATGTCTGCAACAACCATCTGATCCTTTCCTAAGTGTAAAAAAACCCCGAACAACCTCTAATTCACTCCCGAGCACTCAGTGCTCCTACAATCACACACACAAACTCAATAACATCCTATGAACTTACTCGAGCAATCAAATTGCCAAAACAACATCAAAATCAATGGATCAAGCTTCAAAATCATCATTTTCATATCAAACTTCTTAAACTTCTAACTTTAGATAATTAGGTCCGAAACAAGTCAAACGGCGCCCGATTTCGACCAAACTTCACAGAAAGTGCTTAACATATATGTAAGACCAGTACCGAGAGTGGGAACCAAAATACGATCCCGATACCATATTCTTTTAACAATTTTTCATTTCCATTTTCCTTAATAATTTTAAAAAAAATTAACAGAAAAATTCTTTTACTCGAGTTCTGGGAACTCAGATTTCGACTCCGAGCACATGTCCGAGTCCCATAATTTTCTACGGACCCTCCGAGACCAGCAAATCACGGATCTGGGTTTGTTTACCAAAAATATTGACCAAAGTCAACTTTATCCTTATTAATATCAAAATGCTTCAAATGTTTCACAGATTTCACATATTTCAACATAAAAACTTCCTGGCTACATGCCCAGTCTGCGCATGCAAATCGTGGCGACAACCAGTTAGGTTTTCAAGGCCTCAAAATTGCAGAAAAAAAGAGAAATCCTTTGTGATGACCCTTTGGGTCATCATATTCTCCACCTCTAAAACAAATGTTCATCCTCGAATGGACAAAAGAATGAAGTACTTGAGTCAGGAAATAGATGAGAATAACGGCTTCGCATATCAGACTCAGACTCCCAGATCGACGCCTTAGGAGGCTGACCTCTCACTTGACATGCATTGAAGGAAAACTCTTCGACCTCAACTGTCGAACCTACTGGCCTAGAATAGCTACCGGCTCCTCCTCGTAATACAGATCCTTGTCCAACTGGACAGTGCTGAAATCTAACTTGTGGGTAGGATCGTCGTGATACCTCCGAAGCATATACACATGAAATACTGGATGCACCATTGACAAGCTAGGTGGCAAGGCAAGTCTGTAGGCCACCTCTCCCACACGGTCAAGAATCTCAAATGGGCCAATGAACCAAGGGCTAAGCTTTGCCTTCTTCTTGAATCTCATCACGCCATTCATAGGCGATACATGGAGCAATACTCGCTCACCAACCATGAAATTTACATCTCGAACCTTGCGATCTGCATAGTTCTTTTGCCGCGACTGAGCCGAACGAAGCCTGTCCTGAATGATCTTGACCTTATCCGAGGCCTCCTGGACAAAATCTATACCCAATACTCACCTCAAACCATCCCACTGGAGACCGACATCGCCTACCATACAACACCTCATATGGAGCCATATGAATGCTAGACTGATAGCTGTTGTTGTAGGCAAACTCTGCTAAAGGCAAAAACTGGTCCCACGGGCCTCCAAAATCAATGACACTATCTCGGAGCATATCCTCCAATATTTGTATAGTCCTCTTGGACTGGCCGTCCGTCTGAGGATGGAACGATGTGCTCAACTAAACCTGGGTGCCTAACTCTTGCAGAACTGCTCTCTAGAAGTGCGAGGTAAATTGCGTACCTCGGTCCAAAATGATAGATGATGGCACCCCATGAAGGCGAACAATCTCTTAGATGTAGATCTCGGCTAACCACTCCAATGAATAAGTGGTTGCAATAGGAATGAAATGTGCTGACTTGGTCAGCCTATCAACAATGACCCAAATAGCATCAAACTTCTTCCGAGTCACCGGGAGTCCGGTAACGAAATCCATGGTAATCCTTTCCCACTTCCACTCGGGAAGCTCAATCCTCTGAAACACACCACCGGGCCTCAGATGCTCAAACTTGACCTGCTGACTATTTAAACATTGAGCCGCATATGCAACAATATCTTTCTTCATCCTACGCCACCAATAATGCTACCACAAGTCCTGATACATCTTTGTGGTGCCCGGGTGAATAGAATACTGAGAACTATGGGCCTCCGCTAAGATCAACTCTCGAATCCCATCAATATTGAGCACACAAACTCGCCCCTACAATCTCAAAACACCATCCACATATAAGGTCACCTTCGTGGAACCTCCATGTTGCACTGTGTCTCACAGGACACACAAATGGGGATCATCAAACTGGATATCACGGATATGCTCCAATAATGAAGAACGAGAGGCCATGCAAGCGAACACCCTGCTAGGCTCGAAAATGTCCAACCTTACAAATTAGTTGGCCAAGGCCTGAATATCCAAACCAAGCGGTCTCTAGCTGACTGGAATATAAGCAAGACTACCCATGTTGGCAGATTTCCTACTCAATGCATCGGCCACCACATTGGCCTTACTCGGGTGATACAAAATAGTAATATCATAATCCTTCAACAACTCCAACCACCTCTTCTGCCTACATTCAACTCCTTCTACTTGAACGTGTACTGGAGACTCTTGTGATCAATGTATATCTCACACGTCACACCATATAAGTAAGGCCTCAAAATCATCTAAGCATGAACAATAGCTGCCAACTCTAAATCATGGACCACATAATTCTTCTCATGGATGTTTAATTGCCTCGAAGCATAAGCAATGACTCTGCTATCCTGCATCAATAATGTACCAAGCCCAATACGGGAAGCATCACAATAAACTGTATAAGGCCCTTAACCTGTGGGAAAAACCAATATCGGTGCCATAGTCAGAGCTATCTTGAGCTTTTGAAAGCTCTCCTCACACTCGTCTAACCACCAGAACTGGGCACCCTTTTGGGTCAATCTAGTCATTGGGGCTTCTATAGATGAAAAACTTTCCATGAACCGACGGTAATAACCTAATAAAACCAAGAAACTCCAAATCTCAGTCGCTGAAGCTAGTCGAGTCGAATTCTTGACCGCATTAATCTTCTTCGGGTCCACTTGAATACCCTCTGCTGATACAACATGGCCCAAAAATGCAACTGAACTCAACCAGAACTCGCATTTTGAGTACTTATCATACAACTGACTATCCTTCAGAGTCTGAAGAACCACTCTGAGGTGCTGCTCATGCTCCTCCTGACTGTGAGCGTACACAAGAATATCATCAATAAAGAATATCACAAACAAGTCTAGTTAAGTCCTGAACACTCGGTTCATCAACTCCCTAAATGTTGCGGGAGCATTGGTCAACCCAAATGACATGACCAAAAACTCATAATGCACGTACCGAGTGGGAAATGTTGTCTTAGGGATATCAGACGCCCTAATCCTCAGTTGATGGTAGCCCGATCTCAAGTCTATTTTTTAAAACACCTTTGCACCCTGTAGCTAGTCCAACAATTCATCAATCCTCGAAAGTGGATACTTGTTCTTTATCGTCATCTTTTTCAATTGCCGGCAATCAAGGCACATCCTCATCGATCCATCTTTTTTTATTCACAAACAACACTGGCGCATCGTAAAGAGAAATACTAGGCTTGATAAAACCCTTCTCTAGCAAATCTTTCAACCGGTCCTTTATCTCATTCAACTTTGGCGGGGACATGCGATACAATAGAATAGAAATGGGCTGCGTGCCGGGGGCTAGATCAATACAGAAATCAATATCCCTATCGGACGGCATACCTGGCAGGTATGAAGGGAAAACCTTGAGGAACTCCCGAAAAATAGGAACAGATTCAATAGAAGGGACCTATATGCTGGAATTGCAAACATACGCCAGATAGGCTAGACACCCCTTCCCGACCAGACATCGAACATTCACATAAGAAATAACACTGTGGGTGGCATGTCCTGGGGTCCCTCTCCACTCCATTCGGGGCAAATATGGCAAAGCCCAGGTCACGGTCTTGGCATGATAATCCAAGATAGCATAATATGGCGACAACCAATCCATCCCTAATATGATATCGAAATCCACCATGTCTAAAAACAATAAGTCAACACGGGTCTCAAGACCCTCAAACGCTACTACACAGGAACGATGAACTCAGTCGACCACTATTGGATTACCCACTGGTGTAGATACATTAACAAGAATACCAAAAGCATCACTAGGCATAGCCAGGTAGGATGCAAAATAGGATGGCACATATGAATACGTAGACCCAGAGTCAAATAGCACCGAAGCATCTCTAATACAAATCAGAATAGTACATATATTGTATGCACCCGAGGACTCAGCCTCTGGCCTGGCAGTTAGCTGGCCCCTACCTCCAGCGACATGAACTCCACCTCTAAGGCCTCTACCTCCACCTCTAACACCTCTACCACCGCCTCTAGCTGGCTAGGCAAGCTGTGGAACCTCCGGTGCCTACATTATGGCGCGAAAACTCTAATGCTAGAAGCTGCTATAAACTCGAGGGAAATATCTAACAATGTGCCTCAGATAACCACAAGCATGGCAAGACCTCATCTGTTGCAGCTGAGCACCCCTCAACCTCGGGCAAACTCTCCAATTGTGGACATACTAACCACACTCATAACATCTACACGAACGTTGTAGCTGAGGGAATGGAGGTTGACCCTATCGACCTGAATGAACACCTGAAGTACCATGAGTGATATGGGAAGCTGATCGAAAGGGCCTAGGAGGATGGACTCTACCATGAGTACATCTACCTCCAGACAAGTCACCACTAAACCTGCCTGCGCGATGGGGCCTCTTATCCGACCCATGACCACCTCCCTGTGGCAAAGTTATCTCAACTCAACAGCCCACATTGGCCACCTCCTGAAAAGTGATCTTACTCCTAGCCTGAGCCTCTATACCCGGCTACCTGCCACCACTAGTGGAACCACTGGAATCAAATCCTCTCAAATGACACCCTCTATAAGGCCTACCAATCGGACTAGAACGTCCTGAAGAACTGGGGTGTCAATGAACCCCTCTGGGACCTGAGCTGGGCTCATCGGAACTGTTGGGATAGGAACCCTCTCCTCAAAACCAACCTGAGGCTCCAGTGCTGTGGCTGATGCCAGGGTCTCGGACTGCTATGCGGTAGATGAGGAAACACGTGTTCTCACCATCTGTTAAAGAACAAAGTAGAAATTTAACCAGTGTTTGAGAAACGGAACCACACGACAAGAAAGAGTAAAGTGAGATATTCCTAACTCCGTAGCCTCTAGGGGACAAATACAGACGTCTCCAAACCGATCCCTCAGACTCCACCAAGTTTGTCCGAGGGTAGTGAGACTTATGCAACCTAGAGCTCTGATACTACCTTGTTACGACCCGGATTTCCCACCATCAAAAGTCGTGATGGCGCATATTATTGGATCTAGACAAGCCAAACATTTAAGCCTTTTTTGGATAACAACACAACAGTAATAATAATACTGATAATAAACTTTTAAAATCAAAGTGAAAGTCTTTCATAACATACATAACTGACAACCCAAAATGCAGGAGTTTAATATTTCACTACCTAAGACTAGAGTCGCTATCTCACGAACTACTAAAGAGTGCTACAAACAAGTCTAAATAGAAAATACATAAATTTGTGTCTTGGTACAATGAAAACAAACTGAAAACATGGAAAGGGACTTCGGCCTGCAAACGCCAGCTAGGCTACCTCGTAAGTCCCTGGACTAAAACCAGCTCTTGGTCAATATCCTACTACTGTGGACCAAAAGCTGGTCCGGTGCCATGATCTGTGCAAAAGAGCACAAAAGTGTAGCATCAGCACAACCAATCCCATGTGTTGTTAAGTGTCTGTCCTAATCCCGGCGAAGTAGTTACGAGGCTAGTTACCACTTCCTTCATGTTTGGGTTCAGCCTTCTTTGATGTTCCCTGGAAGGTTTGTGTCCCTCTTCCAGGAGAATCTTATGCATGCAATATGTGGGGCTGATCCCCTTTATGTCTGCCATGGTCCACCCAACGGCAGTCTTGCATTCTTTTAGTACCTGTATAAGCTTTTGAGCCTGTACATCTAACAAACCAGATGAGATAATAACAGGTAAAGTGGAGTTAGGACCTAGAAATTCATACCTAAGATGAGATGGTAGTGGTTTAAGCTCCAGCTTTGGTGGTTCTTCTATGGATGGCTTTGCTGGAGGGGTCTCTTTTCTCTAAATGTAGAGGCTCGAATTCAAGCTCTCTCTCCCAAAACCCCTTGCCTTCCAGAGATAGTACCCATTCTACTAGACTTTCACCATTTACCTCTTCTAAGTTCATTAGGCATGCTTGAAATGGATCTTCAGTGGTCAATTCTACATCGTCTGTCTCCACTATCACATCAACTGTATCAATAAGAGAGCAATTCATGAACTTACTAGGGCACCTCATGGATTTTTGCACATTGAATATGATCTCTTCATCATTCAACCTCATCTTGAGTTTCCCAGTCTCACAATCAATCAATGCTCTCCCGGTGGCTAGGAATGGTCTTTCTAAGATTATAGGAATTTCATCGTCCACCTTGCAGTCAAGAATCACAAAATCAGCGGGAAACATGAATTTCCCCACCTGAATAAGCACATCATCTAATATACCAAATGGACGTTTAACCGTCCTGTCAGCAAGCTGTAATAACATGGAGGTAGGTCCTGGCTCTCCCAATGCCTAGCCTCTTATAAATCACCAAGGGCATGAGATTTATGCTCGCCCCCAAATCACACAATGCCTTTGCAAAGGAATAATTTCCTATAGTGCATGGAATAGTGAAGCTACCTGGATCAGATAGCTTCTCAGCAATGGGTCTAGAGACCACTGCACTACAAGTCTGAGTAAGAGTCACGGTGGCCAAGTCTTGGAAATCAAATTTCTACGATATCAAGTCTTTCATCATCTTAGAATACCTAGGCATTTCTTTCAAAGCTTCAATTAAAGGAATGTTTACCTGGATTTGCTTGAGCATATTAAAGAACTTTTTGTATTGCTCTTCTTTCTGGTGTTTTGGCCAACCTTTGGCGGAATGGTGGTGGAGGCCTCTTCTTCCCAATGACTTGGGACTTTTCTTTTTCTATCACTTTCTCTTCACCCTGATGCTCTACCTGTTCAGCTACTTCCTCTGTTCCCTGTTGCATCTCTTTATTTTTAGCTACTGGCTGGACTGTAACTTCTGTCAACCCGGTGGACGCATCCAGTTCAATGGGCACTAGAGCGAGTGTCTCAGCCTGTGTGTTGCTTCTCTCTCTTTCTTTCTCAGCATCAAGATCTCTACCACTTCTCTGAGTCACTGCCATTAGCTGTTTTGGGAGTTGATCCTTTGGGTTTGTTTGTGTATCTGCGGGTAATGTCCCTTGAGGACGATTGTTAAGAGACATAGCAATCTGGCCTACCTGTACTTTAATATTCTTGATAGCTGCATCATGCGCATCTATCCTCTCATTGGTTTTGGCATTTGACCCAATTACCTGCTGCATCATAGCTTCCAACCTTACAAACCCATCGTCCTGTCTACCCCCATGTTGTGGTGGAGGTGGATGATATCCCTGCTGCTAATTGCTGAAATTCTGAGGTCTAGGATATGGAGCCATGTTGTGTGGTGGCCTCATACCTGCCGCATTATACTGTAGTTGAGGAGGTCTGTACTGCTGTGGAGCCTGCTGACCCCAACTCTGGTTACCCTGTTGCTGCCCTCCATAATTTGCTACATAGTTCATATCTTCATGCTGGTGATGATGTTCTTGGTCTGCAGCCCATGGATTACCTATGGGCTGGCTAATGTAAGATGTGCATAAACCACCATTGGTAGTGTCTACAATGTGAACCTGCTGCTTGACCCCAGATTCTTCCACATTCTTCGTCAGGATGCTCATTTGTGTCAATAATGATGCCATGTTCTCCTCCATAGTGCTGGATGGATTCAGATGTACAGAGTGTACCACTGGAGTGATAGGAGCATTCCTGGTCGTCCACCCAGAATTTTGAGCCATTTTCTCTAACAAATTTTGGCCCTCTCTCCAAGTCTTGCTCAGAAAAGCCCCACCTGCTAAAGCATCTACAATATTCTTCATACTATCTGAAAGCCCCATGTAGAACCTTTGACCCAACATCTGCTCAGGAATCCCAAGGTGAGGACACATAACAAGCATACCCTTGAATCTGCCCCAAGTTTCATGTAATGTCTCCATTGGTTTCTGCTTGAAGCTCACAATCTCATCAATTTGTTGAGTTGTCTTGTTAGGTGGATGAAACTTGTTGTGGAATTGTTTGACTAACTCATCCCAAGTTGCAATAGAGTTTATGGGGAGTGATTTTAGCCATACCTGTGCAGCCCCTGTAACTGAGAACGGAAAGAGCAATAGTCTAACGGCTTCCGGAGTCACATTCGGTTGCCTCTGTGTCTTGCATATTGAGAGAAAGTTCTTTTTGTTGTGGATCTTCAACCTGAGATCCAAAGAATAATCCCTTGTTTTGCAACAAGTGTAGCATGTTATTAGTAATCTAGAAAGACTCAGCTTGAATCGCTGGCACAATGATGGCAGTTGCCAAATTATCCGCTGTGGGTTGTGCCTAGTCGAATAGTGCACCTTCTTGTGCCTCCTGCGCCTCTTGCATGTTTAACCCAGCTTGTTGGTTTGGGTTGTTCACGTCACACATGTTGAAGTCTAGTTTGATTGGTTGTTGAAATTGCTGAATTTGTTTGATAGCCCTATTACGTGCCCGGAAAGTTTGCTCGGGGTCTGAGAGTCCTTCAATTAGTTCTCCAGTCCTTGTAGATTTGTTAGGCATGCACCTAAGCACCCAAATCAACAACTGTCAAAATATTCAATGTAAGGTGTAGAAAGAACCTGACTACACAAGAATCTTGAAGTTCTGTCAACGGCAATTGATAATTCTGTTAATTCCCCGACAACGGCGCCAAAATTGATTCACGTCCAAGCAACAGTCGTGAATATTAGGTAAATAATATGGAGAAAGACTAAGGTATTGATTTTCCCAATTGATGGAATCCTTTCTGTTTATGCTCATACAAATTGTCAATATATTCTATCAATCATGAATGCTATTTGTATCGTAACCCTCTCCTGAGCAATTACTATAATTTACTAGTGCACTCTCCCGAGCTACCCTAGCCAGCTTTAATTTGAATAGTTCATTTAAGATTGCACCTAAGACTTCTTTATTCCTAACCCCGTCTTTACGCCTAAAGTTATAGATTCCTCCAATAACCTAGGTGATGCACTCTTTCCCAAGTTATGCACACTAAATAGGCACAGCTAATTGGGACGTTTACCAATTAACTACAACAAAAGCGAAGTTGAACAAATAGAAATCTAGCTAACAATTTGTAATCACATAAACAAGAAGTTCATCACCCAATAGGTTCCATCAAAACCTTATAAAAGGAATTAGCTACTCATGCTCAAGGAAACATGAATAATAATTGAATTCATAAACAAATAATTGATATAAAAGAAAGGAATAAGTTGAGAGAGTTATCTCTTACTAATAATCTTGCAAAAGTAATCAAAAATACAATGCTTGCCTCTTTTGGGCGAACTAGAGGGTTATATAGAGGGTTTAGGGCTTAAAAACTGAATTTATTCAAAACTAGGAAAAATATTGCGGCACCTTCCGCGGTTCATCCTCGGTCGCAGACGAACCGCGAACAGAACAGTTCTCTGATTCTTCAAAAAGTTCCGTGAGCTTGTTTTTCCGCGGTTCATCCGCGGTCGCGAGTGAACCACGGATGAACAGTACTCCGAATTTCTTCTTCAATTTTTCAAGCTAACTTCACTTCAACTCTTCACTTGGCCTTTTCATCATCTTGTGACTCCAAAATAGCACCTTTAGCATCCAATGGCTCATGTGTACCTATAACACACCAACAAACACTAATCAAAGCATTTTGTCATCATAAACAATATCAATTCAACAACAAAGTGTGATTATTTAGAGCATAATTATAGTCAGATTCACCTATTATCAACTGGAGACAACGAAAAGGGAAAATTCAAATCTAATTGGCCCAATAGCTGTTAGATTAACCTTTCTAATTTTTTTTACATCTGATTTGCGTTAAAAAACTCCTGCAGCTATTCAAAGAAGGTAGATAATTGAAGTGTTTATATGGACATACTACTTTGATTTTAAACTGAAAGTGTGAAAAGTTGACCTGGTGTGATTGAGACTCAATTGAACTACAAATTCACTTATTTTTTTGGTACTTGTTTAACTCAAATGGAAATAGTAGCTGGACTAAATGTAAACACATCATGGCTAACAACAAATTTGTAAACTTGAAGCAATCTAAATTCGAACATTGAATTAATCCAATCAACTCGACTGACGTTTACTACATTATAGATAATATTACACTTAATACTCATACTAGTTAAACCTGTTTCAACGTAGCTATAACTCACAGCCTATCAAACTCTAAATGAACCTGAATTATTCTAGAGTTATACCAAATAGTTGTATTAATACAAACTAAAACTAAAGCCATTTATATAGTCCAATTACAACAGTCCAGTTATACCAAACATTAAAAGTCTTAGTTTTTCAAGTTCTAAATATTGCTACTACATGATCTAACATGAAGACTAATGTATACATAAGCAAAGCTAAATAAGTATATATGAACAAATATAAACGTAAGTATTTCAAGTACTTGAACCAGCCTATTATTTCCAATCAAAACATCAGCTACAAATTTACTTAGCTCTTAGGCCATGGGAGATCAAGTAAGTACCTGGAATTTGAAACAAAATATAAAAGAAAGAAGAGTCAGCAAGCAGACTTGAGTATTCAACAGGCTCAAACAGTAAATCACAGTAGTAGCACTATCCAACAATAGTCCAGGAAAGTTCAAAACCCAAGGAATCAAAATAAAACCAGTAATTCAATCTGTATGGCTTGTAGAAAATCAAATAAGCTTGAAGCTGACTCAGGAAACTTCAGCAACTTTCAGCAATCAAAATTTCAGCTAAATGATGTAAACTAACCACTATAACTTGAAATTAGCCTAAATATTTCAATAGAACAATATTTTTGAGTTTTTGGAGTTTTTACTAGCTTTTTTTTTTTGGTTTTTCTGGAAAATTTAGATCTAAAAATGAAGATTTTACTACTAGGATTCAGATTTGAATTTGTTTTGCTTTGAAATGCAAATTTGAGATCTTAGCTTGTAAGAGGGGAATTTTGGGAAGGAATTGCAATCTAGAAGGAATTTTGAAATTCCAGAGCTTCTAACCCGTTATTCAAGGCATTATTCATGCCTTTTATAGACATAAAGGGGACAGAAGATTCTGGAAACTTTTATTTATTTCCCCCCTTTTTTATTTCCATATTACATATTAACCCTAAAGTTTTTACTTGTTTCTCAAATTACTGCTTTTAGAATGCGAAAACTTACACCTAGACCCCTTTTAGAAGGATCTAGGGTGCTCTAGCTTGGTTTTCCTACCCTTAAAATACCTATACTACCCTTGAATGAGTTCTGAATTACTAGTCTTAATAAATTGAGCCATTTCTAATTCGCAAAGTACCCTTGAATACTCCCTAAGATTACTAACCCTAATATGAACTATAACCCCAACCCCCTTTTACCTTAGTTAAAATCTATCAGCTACATCCCTATTAACTAAACTAATTCTAACATCTACTAAAACAAGGCTAAAAAGTTCATGTATCAGAAGAACTCAAATCAGTCACTTAAACTAATTAGCACAATTATTAATTACTAGTAATTGAATAGCTGCTAACAATTATTGACTTATCATACTAAATATCTAATTTATTGAACTAATTAGGCTAACGGTTAATATTTAAACTAACAGAAGAAAACAACAATCAACTAAAATTAAACTAAACTAAAGAAAATTCAATCAGTGTTGAAATTAAACAATACCATAACTAATTAGAAAATTAAGAGACCTATTCAATATTTTAAACAAAAGAAGAAGCATAGAGCATAGAAAGATAAAAAAACTCACGGCTAAACTTGAAACTCGATTATCTCTTAGACCCAAAATTCGATTGACCTTCAGTGACATTTGAACATCATCAGTGGTCGAAACATCATGACGGAGGTTAAGGGGTTACATGCCGTAAATTTAAGGGGATTTTTGGAGATTTAAGGTTTGGTCAGAAAATTTTAAAGTAATATTACAATTTCTAGCTACATTCGAGAGACGCGGTTAGGGGCGTGGGTAGAGTGGCGCATGCGGTCTAATGGTATTAATTTGGGTCGATTTGGAGCCGCACCGCCACCGGAGAAAATAGGGGCGGCAGCTAGGGTTTGGTGGTTTTAAGGAGATTGGGTAGGATTTTAGGGGGGAGGGGTTCGGATTTGGAAAGGGGAAGAAGAGAAGAGGTTGTGGTTACAATTTGGGGTCCATTAGGTGAACGCTACCGGTAAAGATGATTTTCGACCGGCGGCTCATGGCGGAGATGGTGGTATTACAGAGATACGAAGAAGAAGATGATTGTCTTCAGGGTTAGACTAATTTTCGGACAGTTATATCTAATATAGGGGAATAATATAAATCATTGGATTAGGGGTGATGGGCGGCCTAGATTGAAACTAGCCTAAACGGGGTCGTTTTAGGGAGTAAGGAATTGAACCAGACGGGGATGGTTTGGGCATGGCCGGGTTTTGTTGGGTTTCAAAAGTGTTGGGGTCAATTTCATTGCATTGTGACAGCCCAACTTCTTTTCCTTTGTATTTAATTTCTTTTGTTTTTTCCTTTTTTATTTATTTGTGTATTTTACTTATTTATTATTATTATTATTATTTTATTTTTTGATTTTACTAATATGTAAGATCAAAACTAATTACCCAAATCAATTCTAAAATTGTACTAATTAATCTCCAAAACTAACTAATTCCTAATTTAAAATAAATTAAACTAAAAATGTAAAATGTAAGGTTAAAAAGGTAAAAGGACTATTTTTTGTTATTTTTCTCTTATCTTAGTAATATTAATTGATAAAAAGTATAAAATCGAATTCTAAATGCAAATATACTATTTTTGTACTTTTTATGAATTATAGAAACTAAAAATGCACACAAAAATGCAAACAAAATATCAAATCATGCAATTAATTCCTAAATTTTAAATAATAAAAGAAATATTTTAATTATATTGAATTTATAGGAGTAAATTAAGCATGCCAAAAATTACGTGCTCATAATGAGCAGCACCTAACGACCGTGCTTCAGACCTTGAGGGAGAAGAAGTTATATGCAAAGTTCTCAAAATGTGAGTTTTGGCTGAGTTTTGTGGCATTCTTAGGCCACGTGATATCGAGTGAAGGTATTCAAGTGGATCCGAGGAAGATAGAGGTCGTACAGAGTTGGCCCAGGCCGTCCTCAGCTACAGATATTCATAGTTTCCTTAGTTTGGCGGGCTACTACCATCGCTTTGTGGAGGTATTTTCATCGATTGCGGCCCCTATGACTAGATTGACCGGGAAGGGTGCCCCATTTTAGTGGATAGAGGAGTGTAAGGCGAGCTTTCAGAAGCTCAAGACAGCTTTGACTACAACCCCAATTTTGATGTTGCGTACCAGTTTGGGGTCTTATACTGTCTATTGTGATGCCTCGAGAGTTAGCATTGGAGCGGTGTTGATGCAGGACGGTAGGGTGATTGCCTATGTATCCAGATAGTTGAAGTACCTTGAGTTAGCTGCCATTGTTCATACCTTGAAGATCTGGCATCATTATTTATACAATGTGCCTTGTGAGATCTATACTGACCATCGGAGCTTGAAGCATATACTGAAGCGAAAGAATCTAAATATGTGTTAGAGGAGGTGGTTAAAGTTGGTGAATGATTATGATATCACTATCTTCTATCACCCGGGCAAGGCCAATGTGGTGGCAGATGGCTTGAGTCGCCGGGTAGAGAGTTTGAGGAGTTTGGCATATTTTTCAGTTTTAAAGAGGCCTATGGTGATAGATGTTCAGGCCTTAGCCAGTTAGTTTGTGAGATTTGATCTTTAGGAGCCTAGTCGGGTTCTAGCTTGTGCGGTTTCCCGGTCTTTCTTATTTGATCGTATCAGGGAGCTGCAGTATAAAGACCCCAATTTGCTTGTCCTTAAGGACAAGGTTCAGCGTGGAGATGCCATAGATGTAACCATCAAAGATGATAGGATATTGAGGATGCAGGGCCGGATTTGTGTGCCCAATGTTGATGGGCTTCGAGATTTGATTCTAGTATAGGTCTATAATTCGCGGTATTTCATCCATTCAGGTGCCGCAAAGATGTATCGGGACTTGATGCAGCACTATTGGTGGAGGTGAATGAAGAAAGATACAGTTGGTTATGTGTCTAGATGCCTCAACTTCCAGCAGGTGAAGTGTGAGCACCAGCGCCCGGTGGGTTGCTTCTGCAGATAGAGATTTCAGAATGGAAATGGGAGTGCGTCACCATGGACTTTGTATCTGGACTCCCAGGGACCTTGAAGAAGTTTGCTGCTAATTGAGTTATTATGGATCGGATGACCAAGTCCGCTCATTTCATTCCTGTGTGTACCACGTATTCATCGGAGCGACTAGCGGAAATTTATATCCGGGAGATCATCCATCTGCATGGTATTCTAGTTTCTATTATTTTGGATAGAGGTACTCAGTTTACATCACGGTCTGGAGAGCCGTGCAGCAGGAGTTAGGCAGTCAGGTGTAGTTGAGCACAACACTTAACCCCCAGACGGACGGACAGTTCGAGCATACTATTCAGATTCTTGAGGATATGCTCCGTGTGTGTGTGATTGAGTTTGCAGGGTCTTGGGATCATTTATTGCCATTGGCGGAGTTTGATTATACCAACAGTTATCAGTCCAACATTCAGATGGCGCCGTATAAGGCTTTATATGGTAGAAGGTGTATATCTCCAGTGGGTTGGTTTTATCTGGGTGAGGATAGGCTATTGGGCACAGAGTTGGTTCACTATGCATTGGAGAAGGTTAAGGTGATTCAGAATAGCCTCCGTATGGCCTAGTCCAGACAGAAGAGCTACGCGGACATTTACTTGCTTACGCGAGTCCGCTTCTGCGGAATATGAGTCGCTTCTGCGACTTTTCTCTTAAAGGCCAGGAGCGCTTCTACGGCCTTATAATTGCTCATGTGATCCCGTGCCTGAGGCGCATGGTCTACTTATGCGGAAGTCCTCCAGATGCCCACATCCGCTTCTGCGAGCCTGGGCTCGCTTCTGCGGAATACACCCGGACAGCTCCTGACCGCTTTTGCGATCAAATGGCTGCATCTGTGGAACCGCTTCGGCGGTCCTATTTCCGCAGATGCGAAAATACCAGAAACCAGAATCTCATACCTGTCATAACTTATAAATTTTCCTGTTTAACCTCCCAAAAAGATCTCGAGGCCCCTGGGACCTCAACCGTAAGCACAAATACCTTACATTACCTCATTCAAACTTTCTCGCAACATAAAAACACCATCATAAACATCAAAATCATCAAATTCTCACGGATTCAAGCCTAAATTCATTAAAACTTCTAAAACCAACATTTGCTCCAAAATCCGACCTAAGCACCTCCGAATGACATGACATTTTGCACGCATATCCAAAATCACCTAACGGAGCTACTGCAACTCTCGGAATTTCATTCCGAGCCTTGGATCAAAATCTCACCTACCGTTCGGATTTCGCCAAAATTCAACCTTAGCCAATTCAAGCCTAAATCTACACCGGACCTCCGAGTTTGATTCTAATTGCTCTCCTAAGTCATAAATCATCCCTCGAAACTAGTCGAATCATCAAAATTCCATTCCGAACTGACTAACTCATCGGTCAACATTCGGTTGACTTTTCCAAACTATTCTTCTCATAAAGAGGTTTATTGCCTCATTTCTATCTGATTTGCTTCTAACTCTCCAAACACATATAAATTAACATGTTAAAGCATAAAATGAAGAAAACGGGGCGGTAACTCCTGTAACGATGGGTCGGGTCATTACATTAGATAATTTTGTTAATCAAGTTCCGAATCAGCATCATTTAATTCGAAAATTCATGAGTAGTTGAATTATAAAATCGTGTTACTGTTTTATCACGGTTAAAATTGGTTTAGCTACAAAAGTCGCATTAAGCTATTGTGATATGGTGATCTAAATATGGTTGTAATAACAGTGGTAATTCGAGCATGTTTAGTTGAAGTTTATAACATTGTTTTCGGTTGAATGAGAGTAATAATAACTCTACAAATAGTGTATCAACCAATAGATAATTTATAAATTCATACTCTGTTAATCTAGTAGTTAAATAGCAATAAGTTGATTAAACTAGTGCTGACATTCTTAGTTAATTGACAATATTGAAATCAGTAATGATCAAATGTAATTTGGCATTATTAGAAACAGTTAATTGCTAGTATTGAATAATATTTATTTGTAGTACTGTTGTTAAAATGTTAATCTGCCTTAATTCCGCTTTAAATGTAAGTAATTTGGGCCTAGCCGTGAATACAGGCCCAGATCTAATTGATATGGCATTCATGCCTTGGGACAAAAATGGAAGTGTTAGTTGGACCCTAGTTGTCCAGTTGCGCCTTGGTTCAATACCGTGAAATAGCCTGGATTGCAGGCCCAATAACGTATAAAGAGCCTGAATCCAAATAAAGGGTGGTATAAAAATGACATAAATCTTAAACAGTTATACTTAGGATGAAAAACCAAAAATAGAAAACATAGCCCATTTAAGATTGGACCTTAATAAAATGGAGATGAGCCTCACTAAACCACAAATACTTAATTGTAGGGCCCTCAAATAAGCCTCAAAAAAAAACTCTAGATTCGGAAGGACCATTTAGCAAATTTCACGGTCTTTCCCAAAGTTAATAAAGACGTAGATACTTTAGGCACGATTAATAATATTACATTCCTAATACGGATGCACATTTATGTGACCCAAATCCAAAATTTCGGCGAAGCTGAAATGCACTAAAGTCACAGGCGTACTGGTACGGTGTGACTCGAAATGCGCTTTCACAACGTCACTATTCTTTTAAAATGACAAAGCGGGACATTAATAATGCATAAAAATGAAGCATATGAAAATCACTTAAAAACAAAAATAACAGTTGAGCGACCGTGCTAGAACCATGGAATCCAAGAGTGCCTAATACCTTCTCCCGGGTTAATAGAATTCATTATCCAGATTTATGATTCGTAGACTGTAATAGAGTCATAATTTCCTTGGTTCGGGATTAAACCGGTGACTTGGGACACCATTATTTTCCCAAGTGGCGACTCTGAAATTTAATAAATAAATCTCGTTCTGAATGTCCTTTAATTGGAAAAACTCCTTCCCTTTTATTATTATATCCTTTCCCGGGGTGTAGTATTAATAAGTGGTAAATAAGTTTAAAAAGGAGGTGTGACATGGAAGACTTTATGTTTAGCAAAATAATATAAACTGCGGAAATCTGTAACACATCACTACCCAAAACCTGGTGTTAGTAGCTCACGGACTACTATAGAATACTACAACCAAGTCTGTATGAAGAAAAATACATAAGTCAGTTTCGAAACAATGAAAAACAAATTGAAATGCGGGAAAGGGACTTCGGTCTGCGAACGCCGGCTAGGCTACCTCCAAAAGTCTCTAGACTGATGATAGCTCCTGAAGTAAATATCCTACTACTGATATTCGAAAGCTGCTCCTAGATCTGTGCATAGAAAGTAGCATCATCACAACCGATTCCATATGCTGGTAAGTGCCTGGCCTAACCCCGACGAAGTAGTCACGATGCTAAATAGGACCTACCACAATTAACTTGTACAGATTATGTGCAATAACAGGAAAATACACTAATTTAAGTAGTGAAAATGGGAGGGGAAATATGTTGTGGGGTACTGCAATCTAAATACAGAAAATCACCATTAAAGGAGTGAAGCTGAGCAATAACAACCCGTACGGGAAACATAGGAAGTCTCTACATATGAACATCATACTCTCAATCTATACTCCGATCCTCATCTCTCGACATATTACATGGTAGGGGTACCACTCGATCCCATTTCATAATATATATAAGTGGTCGTCATGCCACATTTCTTAATATATATAAGTGGTCGGTGTGCCACACGATCCCATTTCTTAATATATAAGTGATCGGCGTGCCACATGATCCCATTTCTTAATATATAAGTGGTCTGCGTGTCACACGATCTCATTTCTTAATATATAAGTGGGCAACGTGCCACACAATCCCATTTCTTAATATATAAGTGGTCGACATGCCACACGATCTCATTTTTTAATATATGTGGTCGGCGTGCCATACGATCCCAGCAAAGGAATAATACATATATCAACTAAGTCCCGGTAAGGGAGCAATAACAATAATTTTCACAACCCGGCAAGGGTAATACTCAATATATTCAAACCATCATGGCAAAGGATCAATCAATACTCTTTTCAATACATTCACCTCTACTCAATAGCATCTATTATTTGAGCCAACGCTCCAAAAATATTAGTATTTCACAACTTATCCTCAAACTCTTCACATTTGTAAAAATCATAATTTATCTTAGAAACGGTCCAAATTATCTCAAAAACAAGTACAACAATGACCCACGGTCATGCTAGACTCCGGTGTATAGACACTCGTCACCATGCCTATACACCACACTCGATCATTTAGCAATTAGCATTTATGATACCCAAATCTTATTCCCTCAAGCCAAAGTTAGATCAAACACTTACCTTGAAGTTTTACGGCCAAGTCAATCTTTAAGCAATTGTCGTTCCTTTCGAATTTTGCTCCAATTCAATCGTTTCTACACACAATTGATTTAATATCATCAATACTACTTAACAAACTAGTTCAAATGGCCAAATATAATTTTCCCAATATTCTGCCCAAAATTTGCAAAATCGACCCCAGGCCCGCTTGGCCAAAACACAAGGTTCGGACCAAAATAAGTTCACCCATAACTCCACGAGTTCAAGTATGTAATTTGTTTTAAGATTCGACCCCAAATTGAGGTTGAATCACCCAAAATTTTCAAAAACCTAACTCTACTCAAAACCCTTAATTTCTACCATGATTTCATGTTTTTTGGCTTTGAAATAAGAAATTAGATGAAGAAAAAATGAGGAAATGAAGTGAAGAATACCTACCCAACATGTTATGCAACAAGAAGGGCTAGTTTTTCGTCTATGGAGGTTTTAAGGGAGAGGTTCGTGTGAAGAAGATGGTAAATCCGTCACTGGTTCTATTTTTAACTTAAAAATTCACTAGGCAAAATTGCCTTACACAATCGCGGGACTAGGGATGCGATCACGAAGGGTAAACTGGGTAAGCTATCACGATCGTGTGGAAGGAGACACGAACGCAGAGAAGGGGATTGCTGGGTCCAGGAACTTGTTATACGCGATCGTGAGAAGGGATGTGCGATCGTGTTGAGGAAGCTGCCAAAGCTACGCGATCACGGTTGAAGTGACGCGAACGCGAAGGGGGAAATATTAAGCTATTGCGATAGCGTGAAAAGAATCGCAAACTCATAAGAGGGAAAATCAAAGTAATGCGATTGCGTGGATGAGGCCGCGATCGCGTAGAACAAAACCACTATTCAAAAATTACAGAAAATCTACCAACCTTTCTAAGTGTAAAAACACACCGAACCACTTTCGAAATACTCCCGAACCCTCGAGGCTCCCAACCAAATACACACACTAACTCGATATCATCCTACAAACTTGATCGAGTGATCAAATCGCTAAAATAACATCAAAATCAAAGAATCAAACCCCAAAACTCATTAGTTTTATTTCAAAGTTCAAATTTTCCAACTTTAGCTATTTAGATTTGAAACACATCAAATGATGTCCGATTCTGACCAAATTTCACAGAAAGCACTTAACACATATTTAAGACCTGTACCGGGCATCGGAACTAAAATACGAGCCCGATACCTATATTTTCTAACTCATTTTTATTTTTTCTTAATAATTTCAGAAAATAATTTAACAGAAAAATTCTTTTACCGGGGTTCTGGACCTTGGATTCGACTCTAGGCACATGCCCGAGTCCCATATTTTTCTACGGACCTTCCAGGACCGTCACATCATGGGTCCGGGTCTGTTTACACAAAATGTTGACTAAAGTCAACTATATCAATATTAATGCCATAATTCTTTAAAATTTTCACAAAGTTCATATATTTTAACATAAAAGTTTTCCGGCTTCGCGTCCGGGCTGCGCACGCAAATTGAAGCACCCAAAAGTGAGGTTTCCAAGGCCTCGGAAGCACGAAAAAAGGAAGAAATATGGTGATGACCCTTTGGGTTGTCACACTTACCTAGTCGTAAGGACTAGGTACCATCACAACATGTTCACGAAGGGCGAACTAGGATCGTCATAAGTTGGTATACAAGTTGGTATCGTTTTATTCTTAAAACAACTTCTACGTAATGTATGTCCCATCTCTTAGTCACAACATTTCGTATGTGAAAGGAAAAATATAAATAATACTATTAAGAGACATGAAACTGTCGGACATCGAATAAAAGAATTTACAAATGAATTGTAATTTATAGAAAAAGAAAGAAAAAATGCATAAGTACCCCCTTAATCTTTGATCAAAATTTCACCTACATACCTTTTTTTTAGAGGATCCTATTACCTCCCTAACTATAATAAAGTAAAATAAATATCTCTTTAAAATGTTATAATCAGATATTTCTTGGGAGGTGAAACACTCATCAGTCAATGTATATTTTGTCACTATTTTATTTTCTCTCTCATTATGTTCCTTAATTTGATATATTATTCTATGTTTTCGTGACTAATAGCAACAAGACATTAATGAAATCCAAAATTTTATTTCTCCGATATCGATTTCAGTCAAAAAATAATATATCTCCAAAAGGATAGAAAAGGCAATAACTTTCCATGTCCAAAATACATATATCTCCAAGGTTGTTTTACCTTCCCCACCAATAAAAAGAACAAGATTAAAGAATATAGATGATTTTGAGTCCTCAATATGGTTTCCTACAAGAAAAATTCAATAGAAAAAGTAAAAGAATTGAAGAAAATCTCAAAGAAAATAAGTAGCTCATTGATCAAGGAGTTTGATCTAAGTGTAAGAGCGCAATTTATGATGGGTTAGATAAAACAAATCAAGAGTTTGAACTCTACACCAACAAAATATTTATATTTAAGTTTGAACTCTACACCAACAAAATATTTATATTTAAGTGAAGAAGGTTAGAAGAGCAAACTTATTATTCATCGAATTCTTAACCGTGCACCACTAAACATCTAGATTTGTCAGATGCAAAAAAAATACTTCTTGTTTGCTTCTTTTTTTTTTCTTTTCATATTTTCTATTACTCCATCATCATGAGATAGGTTGGACAATCCATGTACACATATTTGTGCGAAAAAGAAGGCAAAACATTGCACAATTATGATATTTTTTGGGAGTGGTTTTTAACTTTTAACCCCCATTTACCTTATGTACAGAACTTTAAGGTGAAAAGTTAAGACAAAATACATAATTTACCTATCAAAAGTTATTTGTATTCTACTATATTGACAGCATGAAACATAGTATTATAACTAGACAGATGAAATATTCGACTATATATATATATATATATATATATATATATATATATATATATATATATATATATATATATTTGTGAATATACAGTAACGTAAATAGCGCAATCCATGGTCTATCAGCTATTTTTAAACGAAAAATGAATCAATTAACATAATCGACTCCTAATATAACTCAACAAACTCAATTATAACATCCCAAAAATATAGCAATCTTCAAAGAAAATATTCTAAAAGAAATTCCAACCGATAAATACAACAAAAATAGAGCATTTGAATAAATATATACATCTGAATACATAAATTATATTCATCAAAAAAAAATATGAATACATTCATGGAATACAATGAGACAATGAATACAATGAAATATATGGAATACAATGAGATACATCGATACAATGAAAAAAGACAATGAGTACAAGAAAATACAACGATATACAATCTAATATATTAACAGAAAATTCAAGTTGTTCAGCCCCAAAATTCATCGTCTTTGTTCAAGAACAACCCTAATATCGTCTTTTTGTCACCGTTGCCTCCAGCTGCCATTGTTACACCGGAGAAAATTTCTATATCGGATGATTAATCGACAGCCCAAAAGTCGTCGTCGGAAAACTCTAATTCAGATGCTTTCTCGGAGAGTTCTGGTAGTAAGATGAAGGTGGAAGATGAGAGAGAGAGAGAGGGAGAATCAATATGGAGCAGGAGATGTATTTGAACGTATCCCTTCTTTCAACTGGATGGAGAGTAGAGGGAGAATACATTAAATATATCCCTTCTTCAACTGGATGGATTTGATGCTTTGCCGCAGAGTTATGGTAATAAGAGAGAGAGGGGGGGAGAGAGAGAGAGTAGATATGGGGTAGGGGATACGAAATATTTGAGGGGATACGAGAAATTTAAGTGGAGAGAGAAAAATAATACAAAGCTTATTTTATGGCTTAAGGGTAGGAGGTGACCATAAATAGATATTTAGCTATAAAAAATCAAAAGGTAGCTATAGAATATAATTATTTAAAAGAGTATTTATTTAAAATAAATAAGGTATCAACCTTTGCTATAGGAGGTAACATTTGTTAAACTTAAATCAAAGAGGCAAGAGCAAGCGAGGGGCAACATTTGTTAAACTTATAATTTTACCCATAGGGCAAGCAAGAATCAAAAAATCAAGACCATTCACTTTGAGAGTTATTTGTGTACTTCACCTGAAAGAAGATAGGCCTAAAATTGAGCTTTTTATTTGGGCCTACTAACATAGAAAGACTTCGACACTTGAGCTTATAATAGATTGACACAAGGAAAACATACATGGCCGGACACTTTCTAAAAATTATTTAAGAAAATGCTAACAATTTTTATTTATTACATAAAGGGAAGATTTTTTTACATTTAGAGCATTTTTTAAAAAAATCAGACAGTTAATTACTATGGCAAAAGGCACAAATTATGAGATTTGTGCAATTTCACATTCTCTTTCATTGTTAAAAAAAATCAGATAGCAATTTTTCTTCATATTATATCGTTCACAATATATAATCTTAAC
The DNA here is from genome assembly GCA_032618575.1 of Nicotiana noctiflora. Lineage (NCBI taxonomy): Eukaryota > Viridiplantae > Streptophyta > Magnoliopsida > Solanales > Solanaceae > Nicotiana > Nicotiana noctiflora. The sequence continues at coordinate 19,903 of JASVEL010013418.1, read as the reverse complement.
ACTGGCTCAATTAAAGAGCTGTAATTCAATTCATCCGTACTATCACAACATAGGACTGAGATCTTGTCTCACATCATAGAGTACATGAATCCTCCTCGAAATGTCATAATATCACGTGGCCTTGCCACGACTCATGATTATATCCAAACACTATTACTCACGAGCACCTCAAGTCACCATGCTCAAAACAGTCAGTCACGCATAGATCTCGGTCTGAACCCAAGCAATCAATCTCACCCACGGTGAAACAATTAATATATGCTATGAAATCTTGAAAGGACACAACCGATATGCTATTCGTCGAGCGATACCCAATACGGACCTTTCCTCAGAAGCTAGGAAATATTGTATACAAGGTAACATATAATTAAGTCTATTTTCACATTACACTGTTGCGGCGTGCAACCCGCTCCAATGACATACCCGTGGCGGCGTGCCACCCGATCCAGATACCATACCTATGGCGGCGTGCCACCGATCCTGATACCATACATGTGGCGGCGTGCCACCTGATCCAGATACTATACCTGTGGCGGCGTGTCACCCGATCCACGCATAAATCTAGCAAAAGGGAACGCACATCAGGTTAAGTTGCTTATTACAACAAACATATATAGCCTCAAGCTCGGCCACATGAAACGAATCCAAAAAAGTTCCTCAATACCGAAACTGAATCAATGGTAGATACCTCTACACTGACATCCGCCACAAAGGCCCAACTGACAAAGAAATACCTACCAATCGTCCACTGGCCCTAGTGTACATCTACCCTACTGGAGCATGATCTGATGCTCTCTGCCATGCAGTTTGTATATCACATCAGTCCAGACAACCTGACTTATTACAACCAGTCTGCAATCATATATCATTATTCAATTTCATCATATCAAGTAACGAGAGAGCCACTAGTGCTTCCAATTTCCAACAACCATTAAATGGTGCCGATACACACGATATACCACCACTGCGAAGGCGGATTACGAGAACTTCTAGTCTCCAACACATATATAACACATGAATCACTATGCCTGATTCCACACTCCACCGTACGAATACATAACACACATCAAGCATCCATTCATACCACGAAAGCCATTCAGAAATTTTCCTATGCCATCAACAACTCAATCATCACCGTCAATCCAACAAGAGGATACCACAATACCACTAGATATTATCGGTTTACATTACCTTGCCCTTTTGACCTTATACTCTGCCAAATCACTAGAATAGCAGTACCATTTTCCTTAATCACCAGAAAGATTGATTCTCAATTACCTGCAGCTGCCCACGCTGCTTGAGAATTTTAATGACTTCCCATATGGAAGAAAAATCATTACACATTCCATGCTTCGCATACCGATAAGAAATATACTCATTTTCAAACCATGGTAAAACACATCACAAACTCTTTCTTCCAATTCGTTGCATAAGTTTAACTGCCAGGACTGAGTCCTTTTACCCACATCGAGCCATGCAACTGCCAGCACTCAAGAGCTTTGTTGCACCATATCTGCAAGTCTCATTACTTCGAATACATACCAGGAATTAATCGTATCCTTATCATACTATCTCGGTTTATTATCAAACTATTCCATTTACCCAATTTCCTTTACGATTCATCTTTAATTTATTATTAGCCCTTAATGTAATGCCACAATACCTCAACTCAGGTTACCATACGAGACTCGTAAATAAGACCACACGGTCTAAGACACATAGGCCACTGAATACTCTCTTAATGTTTTCGAGGAGTACCACATTCTACAATACTTTATTTTGAAGAACTTCCTGCCATTTTGAATTTGTTATCAGTACTTTCCAATACGGATACATAGAATTCCATAATTAACATAACATACCACAAGTATCATTTTCTTCTAATGAAACCACAGTTTTTAGCCACATACACAATCTTAAGGCACATGACTGTTACAAGCAAAATCTTGAACACTGCAAAACCATTCTCGGGCGTCATTCACCCTTATTCAGCTGTAATTCAACTGTCTTATTGAACAGAACCACTCGTGCCTTGTTAGAACTCTGACACCGCAGAACATGATTACATACAAATACAATTAGCTATCTTTCTTTTCTATACACCGAACATTCTTTACCAACAGCAGTTCAAAACATCCTAGTATTTCTTCACATCTACGAAGCACCATAACCTTTGTCAGAATTTTCCCAACATGCTTGGAGACAGAACCAACATAGCACACAACAGTGCAATCAGTTAATCAATAACAACCTCCCCAACTTGGTTCGGAGCCATACATCAAAACACTTTTAGCCACTCATAGCATTCTTACTCAAATGATGCCACAATGTTATTGTGAGATTAAACTCAAGTAATTTACAACCCTCGACAGAGACTCGAATCATCAGAGACCTTAAATCTTCTGCAATTCTTGCATTCATACACACACAACAGTTAATCCCATACCTTAGGTGACAAAATCTTTTCTAAGTCTCAAATTTTCCAAAAATTTCGGCAGAGTTTCCTTTGTAATTTGGCATATCCACTTACTAGAGAATCACCAAAACCATCCTAACAATACATCGGCAATTTGACAAGACATCATAATGCACATAGCACAACACATTCGATCTTTCTGAGTCTGAACTCATACTATCACACGTAATGCACTTTACCTTTCCACTAAGAGACATGAACATATTCACCACGCCCATAGCTAGGGCTACACAACGAATCACAATAAGAATCTAACACCTAACAACTCATCCACTATCAAGTTGTCATTTCCACAATTTAGGACAATACTGGTCATATAAATTTCAAAATGCCATCTCGTAAAATCAACACTGTGGTGCTCAAGTCATAGACAAAGATCTGGCCTCAAGTCCTCCCGACTGGCCCAACATGAACTCATGGAGATTATATCTCTTCCCTCAATCGGGGAATCACAAGCCATCAATGCAATTATATTACTGAGCGCTCGAGTGCGCACACAGACGTGTGGAAGGAATTTCAAGAATTATATCTCAAGCTGAATCAAGTACGCACGATAAGAATTCCAAGATTATGAAGTATTTCCTAAAAGGTTTGCAGCCTCCTGAGGATAAGCACAGGCGTCCCCGTACTGATCCACGAGACTCTACCAACCGGCTCACGACTCATAAGGCCTAGTAACCTAGGCTCTGATACCAACTTGTCACGACCCCAAAACCCGGTCGTTATGGCGCCCAGCACACTGCTAGGCCAGCCCGACCAATCAACTGAAACACGGAGCTATCAGCTCACACTGACCATTTTTAAGCATAACCAGTGATAGAATAATAAAAAAAATGTCCAACACACCGGGATTAGACATCCTAAACCAGTATAACCTTCCAACGGATCAAGAGTCACAAGCCATGAGCTTCTACCAGAATTTACAAGCCGTGATATTGTATACAAGTGTGCACAAGTGTGGGATAGACTAAACAAAATAAGGATGGACTAGAGAGTCAGGTCCTGCGGACGCTGGCAGCTACCTCGACTATCCAATTGCAACTCCCGAGCAGCTATAGAATCAGCTCTGCTATGATGTACCTGGATCTACACACAAGGTGAAGGGAGTCGAGTGTGAGTACTTCCAACTCAACAGTAATAAAAGTAAATAATATTGAGGAAAAGAAAACCACATAAAGCACTATCTCATGCTACATAGTACAGAACTTTCTTTAAACTACAATACTCTGTCGTTTTATTTCTTTTCAGCATATGTGAGTAGATTACTCAGAATTCTCTTTTTAACATATTTTCCTTTTATTATGACAGCTCAATACCTGGTACAACCTCAGACAGTGCAAGTCTGCACACAAATCAGCCCCTTGGGCTCAACACTCCACAACAGTTTCAACCAGGGGATCTGGTCAATAAGGCAAAATAATGCATGTGTACCAAAAATGTATGAGTGCTATATGTTATGCCACGTAGTACAAGTAAACCAATGTATGTATTCCATGCAATGCATATGACGCTGTGGCGTACAGACCGATCCATGCAAAGGTGTCCGTGCTCACTGTGGGGGTTCAGACTCCGGAGGGGCTCCAACAGCCCAAGCGCAATATCAATATCACACCTACTGTGGCGTACGGCCCGATCTATATACTACTGCGGCGGGCAGTCCGATCCATGCATGTATATGTACATGTTCACATATCACTCGAGGCCTGAAAGTCTCCTCACATAAATCGGCATGCCCTCACATATGGCCCTCGGCCCCAATCAGTCTAGCGAATAATCAAGAAAGCCCATCGGGCAACAGTATCATATTAGCTCACAGCTAAAAATGTCATCAAGACTTTGTTCAAATTTTTCATAACCTTATAAAAATGCTGAGTAGCAAAATACCATTTAAAACCTTAGATTGCGATAAAAATATGCACAGTGTTATCAAGACAGTGATACCAATCCCTGAAGGATTCAGATAATCGGCACGAAGCCCAAAGCATGATAAACAGTCCAATTCATGATAATTAATATCTTTATTAGGGCGTCAATTCAATTTCAAGCAATTAGGTATTATTATTTATTAAGTGGGACGGACCAAGTCACAATCCCCAATGGAGCTTTACCCCACGCCCGTTATTCGGCATGCAAGTCACCTCAATACAGCACTAGGATGTGCAAGTCCGGGGTTTACTAACCCTCAGGACATCATTTACAAGTATTACCTACCTCGAACCGGCGAATTCTCTAGCCCGCATCGCCTTTGCCCCTCGAAAGAACTCGAAAAATACTAAAAATCACGAATTTGGCAAAACCCGAGCCCAGGACCCACATCTCAAAATATTACGAAATTTACCTTTTTGGAATCCTCGTCTCTCCATGAGTCCGTACATACCAAGAACTCCCAAATCAGAATACAAATGTCCCTTCAAATCCTAAATTTTTACTTTTGAAAAGTTTACAAATTTTCTCTGATTTCTTCCATTTGATTCACTAATACTTGATGAAAATAACCATGGAATCATTAAATATAATCACTTTTGGATATAGAACACTTACCCCCATCCATATGGTGAAAATCGCTTCAAATATCGCTTCAATCCGAGCTCCATAGCTCCGAAAATGAAGAAAAATCTCGGACTGCCCCAAATTAGATGCCCATCGATTTTTGCATCTGCGGTTACTGTTCACCGCTTCTGTGGGTACTGTTCATCGCAGAAGCAAAAATACCAGATTTGCCCCAGAAAATTGCAACAACTTTTTATTTCACTAAAAATGCTATAACTCAATCATACGAACTCGGAATTCGACGATTATTTTTCCCATGGCTCCGTAATTTCGATAACTCAAAACTGAATTTGGATCTCATTTTCTCAGTGCAACATCAATTTCGCTCGTTAAACAATTAACTCATGTTTCGCGTCAAAAACCCAATCGTGACTTGATGAAATTAAACCAAAATTTTTGGATCAGTCCTATAATTCATTATTTAAATTCTCAAAGTCTCGAAATCAAATTTGGATCTCTAGAACTAAAAATAGACCTTTGGATCATTACATTTATGCTCAAAACGATAAAAATCTTCCAAAAATGACCCGTTGGGCATCCGAATTTACCCCGAAGCCTCCGGGACCTCAACCAAAAGTACCAACACCTCTTATAACATCATTCAAACTTGTTCCAATTGTCAAAACGCATTCAACAATACTAAAATCATTAAATTGTTACGGATTCAAGTCTAAATTTATCAAAAATCTTCCAAAACTCATATTCGATCCAAAACCCAACCAAACGACGTCTGAATGACCTGAAATTTTGTGGACAAGTCCAAAATCACCTAACGAAGCTCCTGTAACTTTTAGAATTCTATTCTGACTTCCAGATCAAAATATCACCTATCAACTGAAAATCGCCAAAATACTAACCTTAGCCAATCCAAGCCTAAAACTACACCGGACTTCCAAATTCAATTCTGATCACTGTCCTAAGCCACAAATGACCTCCCGGAGTTGATCGAATCATCAGAATTCGATTACGAGCTCTCTAACTCACAAGTGAACATCCGATTGACTTTTCCCAACTATTCCTTCTTCTAAGAGACTATTTGTCTCAATTCCAACCAAACTCAATCCGAATTGATTCAAACTCACCAAACATACATATTGAAACATGAACAAACATATAACGGGGAAAACAAGGTGATTACTCACATGATGACGGGCCGGGTCATCACATATATAATCTTACATTTCCTGTGCTATATAAATTTTCATAATATACATGATATATAAGTTTTTTTTTTTTAAAAGGTTGTATAATAGAGATAAAGTTGATGATTTTATACCAAAAAATATTATTTTTGCAAGGTTTTAATGGTGGAAAAGATCCCTCCATGTATGGAAGGAATTATTGCAATAAATTTAAAATGTACAAGCGTGATTTATGGTCTACGATTCCATTACCGACGGAAATGTAAATTTTTTGCTCCTACTTTTGTTAATTTGTTAATGCTATTAAGATGACGTAATATTTTTTTAAATACTAGACATTTATGAAACTTCCTCACACATAATGGGCAAGATTGGGTCACAACATCACATTCCGTACATAGACACAAATGTCTACACGACAACGACAAGCGAGAGATAACATTTGTTAAAATTAAAATTTTACTCATGGGGCAAGTGAGAACAAAAAATTAAGACCATCCACTTTGAAAGTTATTTGTGTACTTCACTCGAAAGAAGATGGGACTAAAATTGGGCTTTCCATTTGGGCCTGCTATTAGAGAAAGACTTCAAAACTTGAGATTCTAATAGATTGACAACAATGGGCAAGATTGGGCCACAGCATCACATTCCGTACAAAGACACAAATGCCTACACGGGAACAGCACAACTGAGGCGAACCGCTTTCGACAGGCTTGCAACTCGGTCCAGTTGACTCAACGACCCGGTCCGGGTCAACATAAGCTGACTCGGCATCCTCCGCCTCGCCGCCGCAGGAAATTCCGCCGCCGTCATATCTGTCCTGCAGGTTCATTCTGCCGTTCATCATTGCCACCTGCTGCAGCTGTGCTTGCAGCGTCGCCGCCGTGACTTCCTGCTCACGTGCCTTCACTTGCCACACATGCGCCCCCGCTGTCAGTCGCACAGTACGTGCTTCTAGCTCCGCATTGCGTCTCGTTGCTTTCTCTACCTCTGTATCCTTTTCTCTTAACCTTCGTGCCAGTGTTTCCTCCGCTGCTCCCAACAGCGCATGATAGTGCCGTTTCCTTTTCTCCTCTAACGTACGCCTCAATTGTTCTCCCTAGACAAAAATTTAACAAAAATATGTACACAATCAATGTCATTTATTAAGTAATCCGCATATACATACATTACATATTCCAAAACGATCGTTTGTTGTAAAATTGATTTAAATCACTATTTAAAATTGCTCTTTTAGTAATTTGTAAGTGACAAATTCTAAGCACGAAAAAAGCAACTTTTTTAAAATGCTAAGGATTATATGGATTAATAATTTTTTTTAATAAAAAGCATCGAAGTATTCGGTCATACCTGGACTCCGAGGAAATGTTCAATTTCGCCTTGTTGCTGTTTGAAATGAGAAGCCAAATCTTCTTTTAATAAAATTGATGATTGTGAGGATTGAGGAGAAACAGAGTATTGTTGTCGCTGTTGTAGTTGTACTTGTTGTTGTTGTTGTTGATGATGTTGATGTTGATGCGATTGATCTTCGAACTAAACGAAGACCAGTAGATACGATATTTGTTTGTTGTTGTTGCAGCGGTGTGTGAAGCGGAGTTAGATTGCATTGAGATTAATGGATTCAATGCTGCTGTTGTATTACTTGTGGTATGTTCTCTTCCTCTCTTTCATGAATCCGTCCCAACTGGCATTGATAAAACAGAGATAACATCAGTTCTTTTTTGCCTTGAATATCAATAATCAACTAATTTGAAAGCAGGAATATGTTTTTTCACCCCTTAATCAGATGTCTCGAATTCAAATCTTAAAAATAAAAACTTTTCTGATAGGGAGCGTTCCCTCTTTAATGGACCCTTATGGCTTGAAGAATTAGAGAAAAATTCCATGTTGGTCTATTCTACGTGGCATTAAAATTTGTGTGTCTAATACACAATTGATGAATCAACAAAAGAGAAATTAAAGAAAGTCATGTTTACCTCCTGGATTGAATAGCATTTGTGTTGGATGAAGAAATGATTCACCAAAACCTCCACCTAGTTGAGGTTGTAATGAGTAATTGTTTCCAATTTGGCTCTTTCCTTCTTCTACATTTCTGTTTAGAAAGAGAACATTTGATGGGTATTGAGCTTGAACAGCCATTAATTTAAAAATGAGGTTGAATGAATATATGAAGATAAGTTTATGGGTGTGGAAATTGGCAATGAAGAGGTGTGATTGGTGGGGATAGAAAGAGAAAAGAGAAAGAGAGAGAAGGGGAAAGAGCTAATAATAAAGGCTAACACGTAAACAACATGAAATAGAAGAGGATGCCATGAACTATAATAGTTTCTTCAGTCATGGGTGAATCTACGTTGGCGTACGATTTCGATTTCACGTAACTTTTGTTTCGTATAAATGTATTTGAAAAATTTACTAAATATTTATAAATACTTAAATGTAAACTTAATTACTATTAAAAATTTACTCAAAATTATTATAAACATTAAATTATGAATCTGCCTTTATTTTGAATAACCCTTCAAAATTAATTTAGAGAAAAATATCAAACAGTATCGAACCGTGCGCCACTGTCAAAGAAGAGGACATAACCACTATTACCAAGAACACCATCAAACACTTTGTTTACACCTAAAACTTCTTTTTTATTCAAAAACTTTACTTTCTTTTACTTTGCTTGCCTCTATTGTCTTGTATGATATGCTATATATGCTTTTTAACAAAAAAAGAATATATGAAAGAGAGAGATGAGATTGAAAGGAATCAGTCCAAAGAGAGAAAGAGAGGGGCAACCCCTTGTTTTTTCTTTCTTGTTCTTCTGCTTAATTCTTTCTCTTCTTCTTTTTTGCGTGGCTTTGGTTTTGGCTTTTCTTCAGACGGCGAGAGACTCTTGTTTCGTATTCAACCCTTATTTCTAATCCTTCTTTGCCTCTATTTATTTTCCATGTAAATATTAACTTCTTCTATCGGGTGAAAAAAGGTCGTGTTTCTCTCTTTCATTTTTTTTGTTTTCTACCCGATATTTGGTACCCGTATTGAAATCCAGCTATATTCAAATGCGCGGTATAGGACCCCATTAGGAAAGAAGTGTTCCATACAAGTATTTTTCAATACCTAAAGTACTAACCCAAAACCTCTAATTAAGAAAAGAATAATTTTATCTATTGCACGCATTTTTTAAAAATACGTTTCTCTCTTTCCTAATTTCTCTTTTGTTGAATGATACTTTTTATTTTATTTTGTTGTTTTTAATTCTTTGACCAGTGTTTACATTACGTTGTAGAGTGGAGTTAGAAATTTTATTTTGAAGAGAAAGCAAACACCTTTATACACAACGTTGCTCCTATTTGCTTTAGCTAGTGTTTAGTTATAGATCTTAAATTTATTTTGAAAAATTTAATTTGGGTGAAGTTTGGTTTGAAGATAAAAATATGTTTGGACATACATTTTCAAAACATATTTTCCAACTTTATTTTGAAAAAATATGTATAATTCTCAAGTTTTGGGATTTTGGCCCAAATTCAACTTAAAAAATGATTTTAGAATTTAAAAATTTTGATTTGGAATTTGGTCAAAATTTGAGTAAAATTTATGGCCAAACATGAGTGTTGAAAATAAATTCAAATTTATTTTGAAGTAATTTATGGCCAAACGGGGCCAAAGAAAACACAAAAAAATTACGTAGTTTTCAAGATTCAAACGCTTTAACAGCCAGTATTTGTCACATTTCTTATCTTAGAAAATAAAGAAGAGATTCGAGTACTTTCGACCTAATTGCTATGATTATTGTAAGTTGAATCTGTCAAATGACTCACCTGTCTCTTCCACTTACCCTATTATTTAAACCAACAGAAACCAGGAGTCTTTTCAATAAAAATAAAATTTTCAAGATTTAAGACCATTTGTTTTGGGAATAAATCCAACCTAAAATATGTGTCATCGAGGAATGTGGTGGGAAGGTAGAGATTGTTTCTGTTTGGCTAAGTTTTTAGGAGGTCAAAAGTATTTTTTTATTAAAAAAATATTTTTTGAAAAATTTAAAGTGTTTGACCAAAATAAAAAAAAAACTTTTGAACAACAGTAGAAGTAGTTTTTCTGCTTCTAGGGAGAAGCTAAAATTTTTAGTTTCTTCTAAAAAGCAACATAAGCAAAAAGTTAATTTATTCAAGACAAAAATAACCTTCCAATTAATTTATATTTTTCAAATTATCCCTCATGAATTTTCTTTTCCCTTTTTAATTTTATTTCTGCAAAGTAGATTTTAAATTTATATTGAATGATATATTTTGACATATTTAAATTATCACGTAAATAATAAGTAATACTAAACACTCAATATTATTGTTTTGGAATAATTATATTATATTAATCGAATTTTTAATTTATATTTTTACTTTACATTGTATATTTTGATGGAACTTTTCTAAAAAATGTTTATATTTATTTTTTTTCTAAATAATTCTAATCGCAAATTAAACATTTACTGTTCTTTTTCGTTATTTGATACTCAAAAGTACTTTTTAAAAGATTGGCTATCCACAGTAAGCTTGCAAAAAGCTCTAATCAAATAAATTGGCCAAAAATTAACTACTTATTTTGCATAAGTACTTTTTCAAATAAAAGTTCATATCAAAATAAAGAGTTTTTGGTAGCTTGACCAAACGAGCTCTAAAATTTGAGCTTAGGAAAGAAAGAACATTTTAGTAAAGCGTAAGGTTTATTCTTTTTATTCGGCCTACCTAACGATAATTTAGATTAACTAGAACAATGAGTTACCAGATAGACAAGAGAGGTTGTTCACGTGAAAGTGGAACGTATCCTCCATTTTCGACTTTGAGGTTGTGAATTTAAGTCACCAAGAAAGCAAAGTAGGGGAACTCCTGACGGGTGGGGGGAGGGAGGTGGGACAACATAAATACCAATTGTCAAATCTCACCATTTCCCAAAATAAGTGTTTTTGGATGGTCACCGCTCAATCTATTTGAAATAACATATTTACCTTAACAAAGATAAATGTTGGGTTTGTGTACACTATCCTTTCCAGACAAATACTCCATCCGTTTTAATTTATGTGAACATATTTGACTGGGCACGAAGTTTAAGAAAAGAAAGAAGACTTTTGATCTTGTGGTGTCAAATGAGACACTTTTATTTTGTGTGGGTATAAATCATTGCATAAAGGTAAATTGTTTCCAAATAAGGAAAGAGGTCATTCTTTTTGGAACGGAATAAAAATGAAATAGGTTTACATAAATTGAAACGAAGGGAGTATATTGTTATTGTTGTCCTCGTCGTATCGCTCGTGAGAGTTTCTGCAATGTATCATAGAACATGGGGTGGGGGTGGGTGGGAGGAGGTGGCGGTGAATTCCACTTGAACCGTTTTATAAAAATTTTGTACTATTGGAATGTTGATTGTTTACTTGCAAGCCATTTTACATGTAGCAAACTGATCAGCAGAACACTCCCCATAATCATCTCCCACATGTGCTGCTCCAACCTTTCATCTATTAAGCCAAGAACTTCTTACAGCAACTAAAACGAAGTGCAGTAGAACACAAATATCAAGTTATGAGGTAGAAATAAGAGTTAAATTAAACTCATGTGCAAAATGTTTTTTTTAACGTTATTTCAAGCGCCCGAACACCTCCACTGTTTAGGTATTGTGATTACGCTTTTTCTGAGTCCACATTATTTTTTCCGGACTCTAACTTATAAGATTACTTTAAACTTGTCATTGTTGTATTTTGATGGAATACCACCGACACAAAAAAATTAAGAATGCTTGAGTCATTGAGATTGTGTTGGTAGTATTCCCAAAACCAAGAAGGGATATTTAACTTTAATAATGTGATTGGAGGTGACACAAAAGAAAGAGAGAAGCCACCAAAAATGAATAGGAAAATGTGAAAGCCGAGTGGTTGGAAATTGGAATAGCATCGCCGTACTAATTTCTGTGGTTTGGTCCAATTTCTCCCTTTTAGTGGAGTAGTTACTACTAGTTCGTCCTTTAGTCCCCTCCTTGTTTCATACTCCACACTATAGTCAAAGGCAAATTTATGATATGAATTTTAATGAGTTCGAGAATTTTGTAGCCATCGACCTCGAAGTGTTAATAATTGTATTTGAAAGATAAAAGTTTTTTAGCGTTACAGTTCGATTTTGATATTCTGATTCTTTTATTTCATTAAGTTTCATTAAAATACTTATAGTTGTTCAAAAGTAATATTTTAAATTACTCTGATTGTTGACTATGTCTATGTAACAACTTAAGAGTTGGACAAAATACATGTATTTCACATCGAATAAGTATGAAGGTAAATATCTAAATAAGAAATAATTAAAATAAGAAAAGATGAAAAGAAAAAGAAAAAATTAAATAAATTTAAGAAAAAGATCAAAGAGTGTTTCTCTTTCATGTTCCTCTCTCCCCTCCCTTCCTCTGCTCCCTTCTCCCTCTCCCCCCAAACCCCAAACCAAAACCCACTGGAATAATGGCTCTCTCCTTCCTCTTCTCTATTTTCTATTTTTTGTTTGTTTATATGTGTATATTAAAAAAGAAAAAGGGACAGAGTTTTGGCTGGAAATTGTTTGATGCTATTTGGGTCGAGATTGTTTGCGATTTGTTCCTAATGTTGCCATAGTTTCGTTTTTTCGAATTTACCATCTCGATCTATTTTTAAATTATATTTAAAACATTGTGTTGTCTCCACATTAAGCTTGCCAAAGCTCATTGTGGGTGAGCTGTTCTTGTGGGCTCACTGTTTCACCATCGATGGCCTTAAACTATTTTGTGGCTGCTCTCTCAATCGATGAGGTACAATATAGTATAAAAGTCCCTGTTAATAGCTGCTTGAGAGAGAGAGAAAGACATGAATATGTTTTTGAGAAAAAACATTATAATTGTTATGAAATAATAAAAGAACAAGAGCAATATTGCAGAGAAAGAGAGAGAGGAAATTCTTATTGAATTTTGGGATGATTTACAATGGGGTAAGACCCATCTATTTATAGGAAAAATATGACTTAGTCACAAAGTAAAACTCTCCACAAGATAGACATTCACTTCAAATAGAATTATATTCTTAACACTCCCCCTTGAATGTCTATTCAATGATAATGTGCCTCGTTAAAGCCTTAACTAAAAGAAAACCCAGTGGGAAAAAAATTATAGAAAAGGAAAAAGAGTACACATATCTAACAATACGCCTTTTGATTGCCTCTTTAAAAACCTCGCAAGGAAAACCCAGTGGGACAAAACCTTGTAAGGGAAAAAGAGTGCAACGCGCATTAACTCCCCCTCATGAGAGCATCAATTCACATCCTTAAGCCTTCGCATCCCAATCTTGTGCACTAGCTTCTTGAAGGTTGACGTCGACAAAGATTTTATATCAGTTTCAATATATTTTCATAATGACATAACATAGAGATCTATTCATTCATATATTCAGGTACATGAATCTCTCATGAGATATTATGAAGTGTTATGTCATGTGATCTTCTAGATCACTTGCCTCCTTTATTATGATCATTTTGATCATTTGCTCACCTTCTTTATCAAGAAGTTTATTTGAAACCGAATTGTCTATACACTTTAAATTAACCATAGACTTTATCCGTCTAGGACTTAATATGAGCATTTGCAATGAGAATATAGTTACTTTATTTGGGTAAGCAAATGCGCCTGGCATGCTTTGCAATAAATTGCACATGAATTATCCTTTTATGAAGTTCAAGTTCATATTATTTTATTCGAGGATCTAGATGTATAAATGATAATTCATTCCATGTAATGTTTTCTCAACTGTTGTATCTTATCTCCCCCTCATGTTAGAAAAACCAACTTGTTTCCTCAACTTTGAGAACCCATCTTTGTGTGTTATGGTGTTAATCAAAATATACACCACACATCAATAATAATAAGACGGAATTATTTGGTTCCTGACCCTGAACCACTTGTGAGGGGAGAAAATAATATACTTTCGTATATAACCTATATCAAACTGATATAGATAACTTTGTTCTCATAAGCAATAGTTTAGCTATTAAGTGGAGGCACTCAATAAATCATTTTGCTAAACCAGCTGTGATGTAAACCAACTTATCAAGATGAACTTCTTGAATAGGAAATCTGGAAATTATGCTCGAATTAAATTAATGAGCAAGTTACCTCGCACACACCGGTCAGGTTGCAGGTTAATAATAATTGCACATGTAACCATCTCATAGATGCATCTTATGTGGTATACATGGCAGGTGAATGGGCCCATATTCACCTTTGATATTTCCAGCATTCATTTGATTCAATCCCAATTTCAGTTGGTCAATTAGTTAATGAAAACAAACAATGTAATAGAATTCGTAAAGAACTTTCTAGTTCTTTAATATTTACTCATGTGAATTCTCTTTCATTTTTGCACATCATGCTTAAATTGATATGGCAAAACCAATTATGGCAACTTGATAAATTATCAATATTGATAAATTTCAGATTTACACCATGATGTGTGCAATTATGAATAAACTCCAAGTTTATTATGATATGGGTTTTATATCAATAAATATTCACTTAATTGTGATATTCTTTTGTTTATACAGTACAAATTGGAGAATAAAGCGGGTAGCTTTTCATATACATATTACCCCGCTACAAGATGTAGTAATAAAAGATATTAAATCTTTCCTTTATTTGTAGTCTCAATATAATCAACCGCTTTCGCATATACTTTGGAAACTTAATAAGTTTCTTTGAGACTTACTACAACACAATACCTTATTGGTAACCAATTGTGTTTCTCCAAAATAGAAATAATTGGCTCTTCCAAAGCTCTCAATTAATTTTGCACTACCACAGATTCATCATCATTCATGTGGAGAATATTTCTTTTAAAGAGAAAGTTATATCATTATGGCCATTGTCAAAATAATATGCAAGATCTGTTTCTTGCATTATCGTTGACTTTTAATAATCACATTACCAAAATATTGTGAGCGTACAATAGGTACGTGACCAATGATCATTTATGTCATAATAATGATATTATTTCTTATATCATCTCAAACCTCCTTTTAGAGGTGAGTGTGGTGTAATCACTACCACTAGCACATTTATATTCTTCTAAAATCGAATATATATTCACAAATCAGATATTTTCTCATTCACATCACGAATGGACCATAGTCATCTGTATTTGCTTTATAAAATCTCATGTCAAATCGATGACAAATATTTTCACAAAGTGTGGGATTATTTTGAGAATCCTTATTGTTCTCATTACCACAAATGATGACGATTATAATTTCGTCTATTGCCACGTCCACATCCATTGATACCTTCACTGTAATAGTTTTGTCTTCTTTCAGACTTATCATATATTGCTATCACATTCTCCTAAGGGAATGAGAATGGAGAAAATTCAATGGGACGTGTTTTCACTTCTTGTGCGCATGATCATACATGACTTTGATCATGGCAAGACATAGAAATTTTACCACTTCATTTGAGTGTAATTTCTTAAAAACTCCATTAGAGTTATAATCAAACTTTGTTGTCTTTGCCTGTATATAAAATCAAATTATAGAATTTCAAGAATTTGAAAGAGAAAAGTAAAATACTTACCTTAAATCCAGAATTTTAATCATGAAGGAAGTTCATGAAACAATTGACAATCATTATGCTCAATCCCAAAGTTTCTACTCAATTGGTTAGAGTCTCGTGTTGATAACGTGTTATGAAATAATAAAAGAACAAGAGCAATATTGCAGAGAAAGAGAGAGAGAGAGGAAATTCTTATTGAATTTTGGGATGATTTACAATGAGGTAAGACTCATCTATTTATAGGAGAAATATGACTTAGTCACAAAGTAAAACTCTCCACAAGATAGACATTCACTCCAAATAGAATTATATTCTTAACAATAATTTAAATTTTTCTTTTCCAAAAATAGTTTTTGTGAATAAAAATAATGACATGGAATATTTTTATCAGATGTGGATAATACAGTGAGGCGATTGAGGAACACACACTATCAGAAGGGTTTAAAATATTATTTTTGAACGAGTAGAGGTGTCTAGATGAAACTTCATTAAGTTTGGGGACCGGGATGACAAAGTGGTACAAGTATAAGTGTCATTTATGCTACTCTGTCATACATTTTTGTAACGCGCGCTCTCTCTCTCTCTATATATCATTTGGGTCCATAAAATTTTGCGACTCACACAGTTGTGAGACAAAAAAAAAGTCTCATACAATTAGTGTGAGTTGTGTGAGACACAAAAAAAAAATTTAGCACTCGATGTATTCTCATGAAAAATAACACAGAACTAGCAAAGATAACGTATGTTATCACATTTTTCTATTAACTTTTTATTGATCAAAAAAGCTTTTTATTAACTTTATGTGGCTGATTTAACATTCCTCACTATAGAGGAAAGGAGGAAAACAAAACCAAAATGGAAATGTTATGTTATGATGAGTTAAGGATATTGTTTCGAGATTTTTGAAGATTCTTGGACAATCTTGCTAGTAATATTAATGACTCATCTGAACCAGGACAAATAAATCGACAATGTAGATCATTACTGAAATTATTCTCATAATAATAATAATAACTTAACAAGTGTTTACACTCTAGTCTCCAGATAATGGAGATTGGAGGTGGCAAAACTAATATAATCCAAGACCATTCTTTACTTGGAGCATATCTTTATAATATCTATATATATATATATATATATATATATATATATATATATATATATATATATATATATATATATATATATATATATATATATATAAGAGGAAGTAATGAAAAAGGTGAGGTGGCATATTTCTTAGGCCATGATTCTTATTTATCTTTTTTCTCATTTGTTTGCCATTTTCCTCTTATTTTCGTTTTAAAAAATACCTAAATAATGCTTTCATTCTTTTTGTTATCTAGCCTTTATTATACTCTTTAAACCACACTAAATTCTATAAAAAAAAAAAATCATAACCACTTGAGTCTCTTTAAGTACCCATTATTATTTATTAGTATAACTTATACTACATTAAATCTTGGGCTAAGAAACTCACATATCTTTTTTCTCATTTTTGGAGTTTTTTTTCTTCCTATTTTATCTTATTATTATAAATAAAACCAAGAAAACCCCATATAAACCATTTACTAAATTGGAAAAGCCCAAAGGAGGGGGCTTGGCACTTCTAATTGGCTAAAAACTTATTTATCGTTTACTTCTTTTTTGGTCTTTTCTCTTAGTTTTACACTCTTCAGTTATCCACTATTCTCATTCTTAAAGGACACGTTCATTGAAATTAATAGGGAAAAGGCACGTTCATTGCAATTATTAATAATAGTTAAAAGAATGGTTTATTACATTTTGTTTTTCACTTTCTCATTCTTATTTAATACTCACTATATTACAATTGCTCACTAGGTGTTATATTTTCTGTTTCTATTACACTATGTAATTTACTAATTGTATTTTGGTTACTATAAATGCTAAAGCATATCTTCTCCATTTGACAACTTTGTTCTCCTTTTCGTTCGTGAGTGCTTTCTTGCAACTCTCTGTGCAGAAACCTTCCTTCTAAATTTTTTTTATTGGGTTACTTTTTCTTCTCCATTGTGATGTTTTTGCAACAGTTGTTATTTTGTACAATATTTTAGTGCATTATTGTCATTGTAGGTAGTAGCCAGTAGGGAAGACAATAATATATTGTGATTTTGGTGGGTAGTAAGTTTCATGATTATGCTACCATTAATAATGCATATGTATTGTAACGACCCGGCCCGTCGTTACGGGAATTACCACCCCGTTACCTTGCATTTACGTATCTTACGCTTTTATATCAGTATTAGAGTATATCGGGTGAGTTAGAAGTGATTTGGATTAAAAATGAAGCTAATAGCATGTATGAAGGAAGCTTGAATATGGGAAGTCAACCTAGAGATTGACTATCGAGTTAGAGTGCTCGGAACCGAATTTTGATGATTCGACTAGTTTCGGGGGATCATTTATGACTTAGGAGAGCAATCGGAATTGAATTCGGAGGTCCGGTGTAGTTTTAGGCTTGAATTGGCGAAGGTTAATTTTTGGCGAAAACCGGATGGTAGGTGATATTTTGATCCGGGGGTCGGAATGGAATTCCGACAATTTCTGTAGCTTCGTTAGGTGATTTTGGATATGTCTGCAAATTTTCAGGTCATTCGGACATCGTTTGATCGGGTTTTGGATTGAATGTTAGTTTTGAAAGTTTTGAAGAAACTTAGGCTTGAATTCGTGTGTAAATGGTGATTTTGGTGTTTAGGATGGTGTTTTTGTGATTGGAACAAGTCCGTATCATGTTTTGGAGTACGTTAGTGGTATTCTTTGGGGTCCCGGGGGCCTCGGGATGATTTCAGACCATCAACCGGGCATATGAGACTTGGCAAAATCTGCAGGTTTCTGCCCAGTCATTTAGACCTTCGCGTTCGCGTGACATGGGCCGCGTTCGCGAAGGCCAGTCGGATCATGCATCGCGTTCGCGATCAGGTGCGTCGCGTTCGCGTAGGCCAGGAGCCTTGTGCTTCGCGATCGCGTTCTTGGTGTCGCGTTCGCACAGGTCAGTTGGAGTGAACCATCGCGTTCGCGTGACTGGGAGTCGCGAACGCGTAGAAGGAATTTGGGCGGCTGGGAGTTTGAGCATCGCGAACGCGTGGTTGGCGTCGCGTTCGCGAAGAGTAACTGGAAAATGAGCATCGCGAACGCGTGGGAGCTCACGCGAACGCGCAGAGCAAATTGCTCTAGCAGTGAATAAAATCACAGAACAGAGGGGTCGCGGGTTTATAACCCCAAAACACAATTTTGAGCCCTAGAGAGAAGAAAACTCGAAGAAATCACTGAGAAATCATCGGGTATTCATTGGAGGTAAGATTATTGACTCAAAAACATCATTTTATGGTAGAATTAACATCAATCTTCATGAAATTGGGTAGAAATCTTGAAGAATTGTGGCCTAGGTATTAAAAACGGGATTTTGAGTTTTGGAAGGCCATTTGAACTCCAATTTTGATAAATTTTATATGCACGGACTCGTGGCGAGATGAGGGTCGCGCTAGTACTAATTTCGGAATTTTTCAAGCAGTGGGCCCAGGGTCGGGTATTACCAACTTAATATATTTATGCGAATTTCATGTAAATTGAAATGGGTTACTATTCGTTGACCCGTATTTTGACATAATTATTGTGGTTTGACTAGATTCTACGCACGAGGGAGCTAAATTCAAAGGAAAAGGCATCGCGGACGAGTCTACGACCGGCTAGAGGTGAGTAGTTTGTGTATATGGTAGCTTGAGGGTTCGAAACCCCGACTTAGCACATTGTGACGCTAGTAGGGCGTAGCTCGCACACCGTGGCAGGTGCGGGATTGATTGTGACTAGGGATTGAGACTTGATCCATCCCGGATGTGAATAATGTGTTATTAGTATTGGAAATACACTGTATTTGATATATTTGTGGGCCGTAAGCCTTGCTTGGGGCCTTGTGCCGACCTGTAGTGTCCTTAGAGGACAATATTTATGTGATAGATATATTTGCTTAAATCACTTATCTCAGTCCTGGAAATTAAAATCACTATTAAAATGCTAAGTCACCGGTTTTTAAAAATTTAATGAAGTTAAAGTATTTTTCATAAATTATGAACTGGAAACTGGAATTTAGAACAATGAACTGTTTTGTGACTTATGTGCTTAT